>OMLM01015747.1:67688-81314 GCA_900302695.1 Helostoma temminkii | reverse complement strand
AGGATGTTTCACTACCTTAGCTGGACATATATAATTTTCCACTTTGTACTCCTCAGTGGGTTGACTCATTAGTAATAGGAATACAAACTTTTGTGTCACCTAGCGTTTGGTTTTTTGTTTGGTCCCACCGCACCCTTCATCCTCTAATGTGCACAAATTCTTCTGCAACATGTTTTCGGTGTGTGTCACTGTGCATTTGTGTCTGCATGTGCCAGTGTGTTTGTATCTGCCTGTGCATAAGAATGCCTGAGTGTGTGCTGAATAGAGTCTGTGAGTGTGTGTGTGCGTATGTAGTTGTGGCCTGTGGTAGTGTACGCCCCTCCTGACCTTGAGAACAGAGCGCTCTGTTGTCAGTCTGAGAGCTATAGCTAATGCTAATGCAGGGAGAATAGCCCCATAAAGTGCAGCTCTCTCATCCACTGCGGTTTGAAGTCTTTCACTTACTGGGAGGAAGAGCTGTCTAATGTCTTTTTGTTTCATTCAATATCTCTCTCACACTCTTTATTCTGTCTTCCTGTAACTTTGTTGAACGTCTTTTTTTTCTCTCTCTCGCTCTGTGTCTTCTTCAGTTTCAATCCATGTCTCTGTGTAATCTCTCTTTTGTCTTTCTGTCAGTTTCTTTCGTTTCCTGTGTTTGTCCTTTTTTGACCCTGGCTGAAAAATCTTTTCTTTTCTCAGCTTAACTTTTACCCATGCATTTCTGTTATATTTCTTATTTCTTTCAGATAAAACATCCAGTTTACGTCTTCGTCCTTGTGTGTTTATCTCTAGCTGTCTGATAATGTAAACAATAAAATCACTCACATTTACTTTGAACGCCTTCATTTAATTCACTTTATTTTTCAAATTTAATCGCCATCATCCCTAAACTTTATTACCTTTATTACACACCACATTCCCAAAAACAGTCCCATCTCTATATCCCAGAAACTAAATTGTCGTCATGACAGGGTGTTGACCCGCTAAAGAATTATTTCAATAACTGCCTGTTTGAAAAGAGAAATATTTCAATTTCCTTGTTCTTCTCAGTTGCATTCTCCCTGGCTTCATTCTTTTTTGATTTGTCTCCATGTTTGACACCAGAAGACACAATGCAGGCTTTAGAATAGAAGAACTGTAGAATTAAACTGCAGCTGTACAACCACTGAGCCCTGGATATCAATGAGAAAGACAGATGCCATATTGTGAGTGGGTATGCCCAGCAATCCTGTTAGAGACTACGTCTCTATTCTCATTCTCTTTGATTGTATTTTCAGAGCAGCCAGCGTGTCTTTACTGAGAAACTCAAAATTTAATTTGGACCCATTGTTTAGTCTGCTTCAAATCCACAATCCTTAATTGTATGAAATGTGCTAAAGCTGTGATCCATGATCCGTGCGAACAAGTCAAATTATCTGGTCTGACCTGGCTTGGTTCTAAGGGCTGAACTCTATGGAAATAAAAAGCAGACTCGAGGCGGGTGTGTATATCATTAAATACAGCTATTATGGTGAGATAATACTATTGGCGCTCATGTGGTGTCTGCATATTGTGCATTGCCATGCCTGTGAGTCAAGCTCAGTAAAGTGCTGATAACTTTGGACTGACATTGAACAGAATCTGTATGAAACTCATGAAAGCGCCTGCTGGTGTTTGATATCCTATTGAATCTGATATCATTAATTAATATGAATTATTGTTGTTTTCTAAAAGAGTATTGACGACATTTCTGCTGGGATAGATAGTGTGTGGTGGAGAGTGAATGGAAATAATAGGAGGGGAGAGGGTGTGGCACTTTGAAGCTCATGATGTTTTCGTTTTATGGCACCTGTCCTGATCCCGAAAACGCTTATGTAACTAACACGTCTTACTTAAAATGCAAAAGAGGGAAGAGAGATGGAAAAATAATACTCTATCAAAGTTATTTAACTTCTAAAATCCATCTACAAAATAATTTGAATATAATTTCTTCTGTATTTCTGCAAATATAACAAATGTGTATTACAGTGTTAAAGTAGCTGTCGTGGCCCATACTGACGTTATTACTCTGTGTGACTGTGTGTGTGTGTGTGTGTGTGTGTGTGTGTGTGTGTGTGTGTGTGTTATATGACGTGATGATAGTGGACAAAGTGCTGGGAGCTTCAGCTGTCAACCTGTCACACACTGACAGATATGCTGCTCGTACACCGTCCAGGCAACGCCACATGGATGCACACAGTGTGTGTGTGTGTGTGTGTGTGTGTGTGTGTCATGTTGGTCATATGCAGTCTTGGCATCGCCAGAATACTCAGGCATATACTTTATACCCAAACTCCCACATCACAGTGATAAGACTGAGAGACAGATGAGGCCTTTGATACATTATTTTTTTATAAATATATGTTTCCACTTTATGTGGCCTTGAATGTGGGACGTGACATTCTTTCTTCCCCTTTGCTCTACACTGAAAAGACACCTATGAGAATAATATTGTGATTGCAGTTTTGGAATTTTGAACCCACTGCTCTGTTACAGCCAAAGTAAACCCATTCAGTACTTACAGACACATGAACACACATGCACACTAGATACACACATACTCGTCCCTGATCTCATGTATGTCCAGTAGGCTGACAACACGCTGGTTTCCCTTTGGCTGAACCCTCAGAACCGAGGATTCTGGGTAGAGCGAGGATTACCAACTGTCCAAGAGTGTGACAGTGTGTTTTTATGTGCATGTGTCTGCTTGCTTATTTTTGTCAGTATTCATTTTTGTATACAAACATCTTTTAGCATGTGAATGTTCATGTGTCTATTTTCATTTCCAAGTCGTACAGAGCGCGTGTGTATTTGTGATTTTCTCTGTGTGTGTGTGTGTGTGTGTGTGTGTGTGTGTGTGTGTGTGTGTGTGTGTGTGCTGGCAGAACAGATGGCATCGGGCTGAGAGACCCAGTGTGAGGTGAGACATCTCCCACTGAACTCCAATACATACACACACATTTGCAAAGATCCATCATTAATATCATTATCATAATACTCTCAGTGCGACGCAGCCTGTCTGTCACAAATATGATCACTCCTATCATCCTCACTGTTACACTGTAATTATTTAAATACCTCTGTGTAAGGACTCATCCGTGCCTTCATTTGTACCTGCCACAACATTGTAAAAATAATTTGCAACAGTGATTCATAATTTCCATTGTAGTATAATTAATCACCTATAGTGAGTATTTTTATTTTAACAATCATTTAACAGTGTTTTGATTTTGTGTGTGTGTGAGTAATATAATATGCATAAAGAGTTTTATGCAATTTATAGATTGGATCACCAACATGAGTTTGGGGTGGACGCGTGGCACAACAGAATGCATGACTTTTGACTCTCTGCTGATGTTATTGTTACCAGTCACATGACGTCCAATGTGCAGGTCGAACATCATGTTTGTCACATGACGTCCATTGTGTGAAGAGGACGAAGTAGAGAATTTTAAGGCTTGAAGGCCGTATTTAGTACCTAAACCTAACCCTGACGTCTTTATACCCAAACCCAACCAAATCGCTTTATTTGCACAGTAGTTTACATACATGGGTGTTGAAGCCTGCAGGTTAAAATGATGAGACCTGAGCTGGAGTGCAGAAAGGTATTTTGGTTAGAGTTAGAGAACTATTGTTTTTGTTTAAATTTTAAAATGGATGTGAAGTGACTGACTTTTCTCTGTTAAGCTGATCGCTCAGTGACCTTAAAGCTGCACCAAATAGTTTGCACATTTTGTTAACGTGTCATGAGACATGTTGTATCTCCGCTGTTCTAGTCCACCTTGTGTTTCTGGTCTGCCTTGCTTTGTTTTTTCTTTTTCTGGCTGGTCCACAGCCTAGTATCACTGGGTGGCAGTACAGACAGTGGAGTTGTCACAGAGAAGCCTGCTGCAGCCACACGCCAGACCGACAACCTAAGTTTAGCTGGTATTATTATTTCATCAAAACAGACGTGGTAAATCACACACATCCTCTAAGAACATTTGGCATCTGCATCAACTTTGAATCACTGGTCACTTTATTCCAGTGAGGGGCAGGGGCGAATGTTTGTGGCATCATGCTGCGGGCTCTCTGTACATCACTCTTCATCTAATAGTAGCTAGGAAACCGGCTGTGGTGGTATACGTAGTGAGTGACATAGTTGCAAAAACAGAATGTGATGGGCATGGAGCGAAGTTATGGCTGTAGTCTTTGGTTCGAAGAGAGCTATCTGAAGTTAGTTACTGCCCCTTTAACCCTGCGCTGTGAGAGTCTCAGCCAAGCCATAAAAATAAAAACACTGAAGTCACAAATCTGTTACGTATCAGTGTATTTATGTTTTGTGTCCTTCTTCGTTAATGTTGAACATATGGTCATTATGGATATAGAAAACATAGCGGTTTTGTAATTTTAACAGTTTTAGGAGAATGGGCTACTAAGCACAACGGCCTGCTTCTGTAAAAGTAAGTACTTTTTCTCCTGCCTGTCTGTCCCTCTGTCCATATATGGTCTGCTTCCTGCCTCTCTCTCCCTTCTGCTAATTGCTCCACTAATCACCTGGACTACATTCACCTGTTCTTTTGTCTCCACAAACAAACCTGTCCACCTCTGTACTACCGTACTCACCATCCATCGCCACATTGTCCCGCAAAACCCTCACCACCAAATCACTTACCTGGCTACTACAGAAATCCCTTCTGTTTCCAGTACTCACCTCAAACCCAGAACTGCTGACTCACCATTGATCCTGAGCTCCATCATCTGCACATTCTCTTTTATTGTAATAAACGTATTCTTTTTGGCCAATGGAGTTGGCACCTGTGCCATGACAGTACTCTTTATAATTCAATTTGAGGGCCAACAATTAACACAATATTATTACATTACAAAGCAACATCATAGAAAACAATTTTTACACTAACTAATAATTGGAAATTTGTGTTCTTGGTCTAACTGATATATTAGACATACAGTATTTACTCTGATTGTCATTCTGCTTTTCACTATGTCCTTCTCATAGTTTTTAATAGTGGGCTGTTTCTGTCAGCAGGCAGAAAGTTGATTTGAGGGAAACTGCTGAATTGGAGGATCTCAACTAGCAGCAACCACATTATATCTACTTTTCTTACCCATTGTTGGCATTACAATATTTACTAGTGCAGCTTTAAGTTAACCATCTGAATATTTTAATTAATTATTACATCATGAAGTTGATGTTTGTTCAGTAGCTACATACTAACACAGCAAAGCACTCAGTGATCACAAATCACTGTTCAACTGGTCGATTGACTAATTGTGCAGTTTCAAATACTTGCAGGCTGGATGCTTGTTTGTTGGGGTGACTGACTGGCCACCTGCCTCAGTAGCAGACTGACTGATTAACAGGGTGAATGACTGAAGTACGTTCACAGATGGTTGCATACATGCACACATGTAAGTGCCCTAAACTCACAAAAACACACTTTGCTGCACATTAAACATGTTTGGTGCATGAGAGTGTCTCAAGGATATGCTGTGTAGATTAAGAGATTATTTTTAGCACAGCAACATAAACAGAAGTCCTCACAGTTATTTAAAAAAATAACACACACATCACAGGAGTATCATTCATCAGACTGTAATAGTGTTGTTGTCAGTGTGGTTTCATCATGTGTGCGCCTGTGTGTGTATAATGGTGTTGTTTTCCTCATTTAGCTGGCTGGAGCTCTTCTGTCTTTAAATGATCCACTCAGCTCTCGCAGTTTAAATGGTAATTAAACAGTAGTTCTGCTGTCAACATCACACACACAAAGACACACACACACACACACACACACACACACACACACTCTCTCTCTCGCTCTCTCACACAGATGCTCACAGCCCCTGCTGTTTAAATGGTAATTAAAGAGCCATTCCAGTATCAACATCTGGGCATACTTATAAAGAATGACATTACGCACACACACACACACACACACACACACACACACACACAGATGCAGGATGACTGTAAGGATGTTACAAGAGTTTTTGTTCACACTTATTCTGCACCGACACACAAATGTGCGGATGCGTGCAGCAAACATTTTGCGAGCATGTCCTTACAGGTTGAGATACCTTAACACAAACATTTACATATGTATATATATAACGTATAGCGTACACACATATATGAAACACACACACATATACACACATTGTCGAGGACTGCTCCACTGGTGCTTATTAGAGAGGATTACCACACTGACACGTCTTCATTAATCATAGAATCAGACAGAAGGACACGCACACACACACACTGGAGGTGTGACTCAGGTGCCTGCCAGCTCTTGGGCCCCCCAGTGACAGCCCAGCTTCTCCTTGTCTTTTTGTCGCTCCTCCCCTTTCCCTTCCATCAACCCTCCTATTCATCTCTTGCTTCCCTCCATGTGATCTCCATACCTGCTGCAAACAAATCACGTCATCTTCCGATCTCTTGCTTCATCTCTCTGTTCTTCTGCTGCTTGTCTGCTACACCTCTGCTGTATATACTTTATTATTAAAACAGGCAAATGTTGATCAAAACATCAGTGTGTTGTCTGGTTTGCTTTGAATACGTTGCAGAAAAATATGTTAAAGACTCAATATACTGTATGCTGAAATACTATATACCTGAACCCACAGCAACACAAACGTGTGTGATCCGTCATAGTTTCAGTTATTTCACTTACAGTTATTCTTATGGGAAACCTAAAATTCATTTATGCAGTGTAAATGTAGGCAATGCAATGCTGACAATGAACAATTTTGAGCTTAAGCTTCATTTCGTTGCTAAATAAACATCTCTAGACATACACATTTCTTATGGACATCTGGCCACGTTGACACTGAAATTACTTGAGGGGGTTTTAGTTTAAACTACAAACTAAAATAACTGTATTTTATACTTATAACAGTCAGTCAAGATGAAGTTTATACAATGTGTGAATCTCTGAGATGTGACAACAATGGGAGATAGAATAGGTCACTGTAACCTCTGACCACCAAAATCTAATCTGTTCATCTATGAGTTCAAGTGGAAGTTGAAGAAATTCCCTCAAGGCATTATCGAGATATATATGGATATTTGTGGCACATTTGAATAAACTTTCTCAAGGATTTTCCAAGATATTATATTTACAATGACGGATGGACAAACCCGTATGGTTGTAGTCATAAAAAATGGGGGTTGTATCTATACATGTAGTTTTAATTTTTTTAATACCTCAAACAGTTCATCTCCACCATACAGCAGCTACTTATTGCATATTTATTCTTACACATATTGTATTTTTTTAATAGTCAAACAGTATTTGGGCTTGTTATTAAACTTCATGGCTAACAGTCCCTTTACAGTGCAGTGATGAGTTCTGCAACTAATTTGTTTCTCAAAAACCACACACCACAGCATGTTTCCAACCCACAAAAGTTGAGCTTGTACAAATCCCGGAAATTATTATTATTATTATGCTGTTCTTCAACTGCCTTAAAAACGTTCTTTTCCTTGTCTTTTTATTATTGTTATTTTTGGTTTGTTTGTTTGTTTTTGTTTTTGTTAGTTTTTTTGTCAATAATTGATTCAAGCAGATTTGTGGATGTGCTTGGGGTTGCGAATCGCAAACGCAAGATTAACTTCTGAGTTTGTTGGTGTGTGCGTGTTGTGAAATACATACTGTAGAAACTGTACAGGAAATGTGTATCTGTGTTTGGGTGTGTGTCTCCTGCATGCCTGTATATTTTTCTGCAGGGTGTCCGGGGAACAATAAAGATAAAGCAGATGCCCTGTTTAAAGATTGTCATTCTCTCTCTCCATACTGTTAACACTCACCAGGGACAGAACAGCATTTAACACAACCCATTTACACCACACAACACATGGCAATGTGGAACTGAAAGACAGAATAAAGCAGAATGAGGAGACTGAGATAGTAAAGTATAGTTAGGGAGGGATGGGGGAAGGGAATGTACAGAACATAACAAATGAGCGAGTGATGAGATTAAAAGACTTTTTTCATGCAGTGTTTTTACTAAAAACAAATGTTACAAGAATTTTTTAAAGATTATAGCCCCAATTTAGAAGTACGTCTATCCTAGTTTTTGGAAAAACTCATGCAGCCTTCAAATATTTTTACCTCACAGAATATTCCTGATGCAAATGATGCAAACCTCTGCCTTTAACGTGAAAATAAATATGCTAACATCACAGTAACCTTTGGTCACCAGGACCAGCTTACATGTACAGTATCCACTCATGCACTCATTCACAGAGACGTTTCATTTCTTTCAGCTCAACCCATCATGTTCACAAAAGATCAAAGTGTGTCTTTCTCTTCTGCTCTTTCTGTCCCTTTCTGTCTATGCCAGCTCCCTCAGAGAGCATAATTACCAGCACAGAACGATAACACCATTAATAACTGCACACACAGTCAGAATGAGACAATTCCCAGTGTAAGACTCATTTCATGCTTTGACAATTCCTCCAGGAATCATGGCTCACAAAGAAGCAAAGACCACTTCAGGATTTGTTATATTCCTACTAAAAACGAGTTCACGACTCCTCTGTTCGCTTCTTCCCTTTTCATTTCTCTTCCTCTCATCCTTTTGCTGCTCCGACCCCCCATTGTTCCAGCCAACTTTCCATCCATCTGTCCATCCAACCATTTATTTTCTTCTTTTCGTCTAACGCACAGTATTTGTTCTCATTTCCTTAAATCCTCACCTCCATCCATCCCTCTGTCTGTCCGCTACTCTACAGGCCATAAATCTCTAAAACTGTTTATCTGCGTGCTGTCCTCTGTGTTGTCTTCTTCCTCCATCTATCCGTCCGTGCGTCCATCATCTGCTTGTCCTTCTGTCCTTCCATTCTTCTCCCTCTGTCTTAATCCTTTCATTTTTTTATTTTGCCCTTCCATTGATCCATTCCTTCTACCCATCCATCTGTCCATCTTCTTGTTTACAGGTCATAAATCTACAGAGCTGTTTTACCAGAGCACTGTCCTCTCTGTCCCTACGTGGACCACACAGCATCTTGTGTGTGCACCTATGAGTTTATCTACATAAACTTGGGCACTGTATTTATGTACTCACACCTTTAATATGTGTTTCCCATTGAGGGGCCATGCTGCTGGGGGTATTCCATTCCCCGCCGGTGCATACGACTTTATTTTGGGAATATTTCTATAAATCATTTTGTCATTTATACATGCAGCGGCATTCTGGACACCACTGATTTGGAGTAAGGGCTTGTTTTATAAATAAACGTCTAAGGAGTGAACCTGAGACACACACGCAGTGTAAACACATTCTCACATAAATGTGCAACCACATAAACACACACCACACAGTCTTCCTCTGTGGTGTGACATGGCCATAACTCACCTCACGCTACTGGGCACTGTGAAATATGACAGCCCCACAGTGCTGGAGTGGGGAGTGTGTGTAGGCCTACATATGCAAGATAGAAAGGGAGAGAGAGTGTGTGTATGTGTGTGTGTTTACGGCATGCCATGACAAGAGTCCACCCCAATGTCCTTGTCCATCTCTCAGTAAACTTTTCATTGGGTCAGCCATTAGCATAGGCGGCTAACTATAACCCACATGATGGATGGATCCACAACTCTATCTGTGATGTGACCCATGCACAGAGCCTCAATGGATAGAAAGGGCACTTCCTGGTGGATCATGCTAATGCCTCTGGTGGAGCTGGGATGGTCGCTGTAGAATTTCAATAACGTTGTCACTGAACATATCTGTGAAGAATGCACAATACTGCTGTCATCCAAAAAGAAATCAACTGAATCGATTACTATAATTGAGTCTAAAATAAATGAAGTCTAAATAATTGTATAAAATGGTAAAAAGTTTAAATTAAGGATGGTGTTGTTGTTTTTTTTTTTGGATATGTGAAAGTTATTTGTTATCATGTCATTAATGTTTCATTCAGCAAGGTGTATATCTCAATCCCTCAGTTGATAATGATTATTCTTGTAATTTTGTATGTGTTTCCTACAATATTAGGTATATATATACCATTAAGACTAAGTCTGTGCCCTGTAGGTGTGTTTGCAACATTGCATACACACTGTCCAATTTTTTGCTGTAATAAATTACAAGCTTTTTTTCCTTTACCTGACCTTGCCCAACCATTTCAGGCAGCTGTATAGAAGAATTCACAAGTTAGTGAGCTTAAATAAGGTTATGTAATAACACAATGTCAGTGGAAAAGTCTTTATTCCTAAATGTAGAAGTTGCTTGTACATCCAACACAATGAATGTTTTCATGTGTTCTATGTTTTTAAATCTGAACACAATCATTCACATTCACTTTTACAGTGGAAGAATGATATATAAATTAATAAAATATGTGTTATTCATACAATTTCCAGTATCCCTAAATTTTATAATCATTAGTAGGTGTATTCATAAAATCTAAATGTTATATGATATATGTAGGACGAAATTACTTTTCATCATTCATAAGTGCACATGAACATTTTTACTGTGGGGACGTTGGGTGTGAGGTCACAGTAGTTGTTCTGGCCTCAGGCTTGTTAAGCAGCGCTTGAGCTGATATCAGAGAAAATTTTTAGAGAGCTCAGAGTGCCTACCTTTTCCTGAATAGACAAGAAAGTCTGCAGGCAAGAGAAACTGTGAGTGTATCGTATTGAAAAGATCTGAAAAGCTTCCTCTAATTAGGGTTTTGTTTTTACCAGTAAAGAGGATGATCGTGCCTATGGTCAGAGAATATACTCTTAAACCAGACATACCAGACTTTACCTTCGTCTCTCATGTTCCACCTGCCTATTGCTGCATCTCTCCAACCATTCAATCATCCTCCATGCCACCTGCCGACTCAATTCCCTTCTGTATGGTCATGGCCAGTGACGGCCAGCCGTGTTGTTAAGGGATTAGTGACAGTCCAATCGGATGGCCTCCTTCAGCTTCTATCCCTTCAACTCACCGGGGAACAAATAAGACACAAAGACACACAAACCCACATCACTGGGAAAACGACATAACAGCAGAAAGTCCAAAACATTCTCAATGGGAGAGTGGGACATGCTGAGGGCTTAACTCTATGCCATGATGGAGGCCTTGTTTGACTGTGCATCTGTCTGCATCTGCTGTATATTTGATTTTTTCAGAGTGCAAACACAAAAAAACACGCATTCGTATGCATATGGTGTGTATGTGTGTGTATTTCATATAATTTTATATTCCCTAATGTGCGATCCAGGTATAGGAGCGAAGTGATGGAGGCACAGATGATGGGGAGATGGAAAACGGATGATGACAACAGTCATTTGGAATGAAATTGATTGTCTTTTCACTGCTTCTATAATACATATCCTCTCTGTGTGCATGAGTGATGAAACTGTGTGTGTGTCAGAGAAAGAGAGCAGGTATATGTATGTTACATGGTGTTCTAACATAATACAGCAATTTAACGTGCCACTTCACTGCTGTCATACACAATCATGCAGGTTACGGTAGGTGTAGTATAAAAGCATGTGACACGGAGAGTGTGTGAGAGCAGCATCCAAATTACAACTATAGTATCTACATAGAATCCAATGCCCAAAGGTCAAATACATACAGTGCATGCAGTTAATTAGTGCATGCATCAAAAATGTCCTGTACCTACACTATAAAGCCATATACATAAGGTAAAATTAGCATACACTGCACCATAGAAGCCTGCACTTAAAAAATAAGATACATGCACACACACAATAACATGATGACAGAGTATATAATTATCCAGTTATCAATGAGAACGTGCTTCTGCCCTTCTCTGGACCACTGGAGTGTGTCATTACGTTTCCTCACAACCCCATCCGTCACATATAGTAAGCTCTCTTTCTCTCTCATGCACACATACGCAAGCACGTGCATTTTAAAAGGAAAAAAAAAATCATAGGCCTTTATAGTTGAAAAGCCCCAAATGACCCTGGACACAAGATTATGGTAAGTTCAAGGATCTCTGATCTTAATGACACTGGCAATGCTGCACAAAGGCTACGTTAGACTCTACTAGTTTATAATAATAACTTCACTAAAGCTCATCAGTTTGTCAATCAGTGCGACTTGTTCTAGGCCTAACTGGCTCTGCAGGACTTTACTTTAAAATTAGTCTTGCTAATGACTATAAGACTTCAGTGGCATCTTCATACAGAGTTTGTGCCTCTTCGTGGAGGCAGAATACATCTGTAAACACACTACAAAGCAAATTTATTAGGTACAGATAACAGTGATATATTACCACTGACACAAAATTCAGCTTTCAGAAAGATAATGCCATTTGTTAACCATTCCCTGAATCCCTAAAATGTCCACAAAACCCCAGTGACACTGGTCCTGGGTGCTGGTTCTAAACCTAGTGCAAAACTGGGGAGGGTTTTGACCAAAACAGATAAAAAAAAGTGACACCTGGCGTCACATGTATGAAGTCATTGAGTCATTTATCAAAAATGCATTATAGCATAATTCACCATAACCCCATTCTTGAAATTCTGTAGTTTACATTTGATCATTTAAAACAAGTCAAACCATAGACACACAGTTGCTAAGATCACTAAGCACTATGATGGTGCTCATTTTGCGCAAAACAAGACCAAAGAGCTACAGATTCAGAAAACTCCACCCGCAAAAACATTACTCCCAAACACCAAATTATAATCCATGTATATTTGAACTTCTGACAGAACTATGGTGTCTGAGGACTGAAGCCAGACATTATCACCTCAAACAGCTTGTGCTTTCTGCTTGCAATTTCAGAAGGTATGTGAAATGTGTTCCAAGTGGTTATCCACCTGTTTGATCTCTGCAGTGTGGTGACTAATTGATTAATAGACCCAGCTCTGCCTTAAAAGGTGAGACAAGAGACAACTGCGTTTTGATCACAACTGGAAAAAATAGAAAAGCATTGACTCATGGAAGGTACCGCTGGGATGTAATATGAGAAGCGTCTTTATCAGAGTGGTTACTAAATGTCAGAACTAACTCTCCCCTTATGACGTTCAGTGTGTACGTGTCCCTACTGCATCAACTACGGATCCTATTAACAAAAGACAGGACTGAATGAAACAAACACCAAACAGAAGCAACAATAATGACAAACTTTCCCATGTTTTGGGAAGAGTATGTGTTTTGGACTTGGGATGGATTTTTTATGTCAAAATAATTTGTAGTGGAGTAAAAGTAAAATTAAAATAAAATGGAAATACTCCAGTAAAGTACAAGTACATCAAAATTGTACTTAACACAGTACTTGAGTAAGTGCACTTAGTTATTTAACATTAACACAACATTGTAAAAGGGGGCGGCACAGTGGTGCAGTGGTTAGCACTGTCGCCTCACAGCAAGAAAGTCCTGGGTTCAATTGCCGGGGTCAGCCAGGGCCTTTCTGTGTGGAGTTTGCATGTTCTCCCCGTGTTTGCGTGGGTTATCTCCAGGCACTCCGACTTCCTCCCACAGTCCAAAGACATGCTTAGGTTAACTGGGGACTAACTGGGAGTGTGAATGGTTGTTTGTCTATGTGTGGCCCTGCAATAGACTGGTGACCTGTCCAGGGTGTACCCTGCCTCTCGCCTGTAAGCTGGCTGGGATAGGCAGGGTACACCCTGGACAGGTCACCAGTCTATTGCAGGG
>OMLM01015747.1:44715-64300 GCA_900302695.1 Helostoma temminkii | reverse complement strand
CACACAGAGGGTAGCAGCCTAGTGGTGACCTGGCAGTGAAATCAGGATGAGAACATAATCTACCCAAAGTAAACTGACCTCTAATTAGTGCTCTTGGCAAAGTGGCCCTTCCCAAACACACTCACACATAAAGCTACATGCATGAACACACATATACAGTACACAAACACACACACATGCACACACACTTCAGGGCATCATTTCATGTGTGTGCATGTGTGTGTGTGACGTGAACACAAACTGGCCAACAGAACAGCCTGTGGACTGCAGACTTTTTCTTTAAAAAATTCTTGCAACACATAAATAATGAAATGAATGTTGATTAAAAATAATAAAATAAAAAATGATGAGTTGCGGCACTTCTGTACAGTTCACAGGAATTATTGTCTAATTAGTTTTAGTTAGTTTCGTCTGATTTGCACTGCTCAGTACATTTCTGTGTCACGTCAGATGCTGTATTGCTTACAAGTTACAGTACTAACAAAATGTCCAGTAATAAAAAATTATTTTAGCTTAAACCTGTTCATTTGACTGAAACCACAGTGACACTACTCCACTTACACAGAACCTCCTTTCTCCTCTGCTCTCCTCCTTTCTCCCCCTTAATTTTCCTCTTGTTTTAGAGACACTATCTAATCTCTCCCAGGGACAGTACCTGTCTGTGCCGTCGCAGTTCTGGCTATGTTGTTTATTCATTGAAAAAAAACACAGGTAAAAAAAAAAAAGAAGCAGTGTTTAGGGTGAAAACTTCAGATTGTTTATTGATTTTTATTTGTGTTGTTGAATAAGTCTGTCTGACCATGATGTCCTGGCGGGGGCTTCGCTCGGGGCATTGCATTAGACACACACGTGCAGAGACAGATACACAAGAACATGTGGGTGGACGGCTGCAACAGGAAGCACAGTATAGACACACATATGCACGTTGACAGAAACACCCGGGTATCTTATAAAGTACATCTTAAATTAAAAAATATCCACCATGACATTTTAGATCATGTCATAAAATCCAAGTGAAGCAGGTTGTGTACACTGTGGGGGTAATGTAACACAGTTCATAAGAACAGCAGGAATCAGCGATGATCTCAAGATGATCTTTAATACACAAGCTTTAAACTGAAAGTACATTGTTTTGCACCAGCAGGAAAAATATGGTTGTAAGAGAAGGAGAAATTAAACCCACAACCCCCACTGCAGTGAAGATTCTATCTGGGTGTAAATTTTTGCAAAACTCAACCAGCTGCTTCTAAAAGAATAAAGCTTAAAACTGAATACGAGAAAAAACATACAATTTTACATCAAGTGCTGAATCATCGTTTTATTTCCAAGCAAAAGTATCCTCCACCAGAATCAAAAAAGAAGCAAAATGAAGGCAATATGAAAATCCAATAAAATGCTCTGAGGAAGGACTGATAGAATGTGAGCATTTGGATTTCCTTCAAGTCATTCATCTGCATCTCATAACAGACTGGATGTGCTGGCCGGCTAATGACGACGACAGATGCTTAATGCCTTCTTCACAATACTGACGCCATAAAACACAAGGCAAACAGGCGTCACCCTAAAGCGTTGTCTGTCAAGCCATCACCTTAACTACACTGGCAACAGCACAATGAGTGGAGGGTGGGAGGGATTGGTGCTCGATGCGTGTGAAAGTGAGACCGAGGGGGAGAACAACCTGGATGAATAAAGAGAGAAAGATTAATTGACACTCAGAGAATGAGAAGGACAGAATGAAAGTGTGTATATGTGAGGTAGACACAGAGCTGGCAGATGAATGAGTAGCCTCTTAGGTAAATGGCAGGGAGTATTGCACTGTCTGTCTGTCATCCTGATTAAAGGTACCACCAGTGCACATAGTTAGCGTAGCTGACATACTTGCACAAACACAGAATGATATCCAATGTGCCGCTTTGTTTCAACAGAAAATACGAGGAAAAAGCTGCTGTTTCTCAGCTTATATGTTATGAATGTTTCTCATCACAGACAAAATAAAGACACACGTTCCACTGGACCTTTACTGCAAACATAGTTTCTCTCTTACCTACAGACTAAGAGTTCGTAATGGACACAGCTGGAATCAGACCGACTGTGTTTGCGTCTGCCTGGAACAAGAATCTCCCACATTCACCACAGGTGGATTTAAAGACTGACTAGACTAGACAGATTTCTCTGTTCCTCTGACCCTGCACCTGCATCTGGTCTTCAGGTGTCAGAAGTCCATCAAGCTAGTTAGGAAAGCAGAGCAAACATCTACAACAGCAAAACAGCTAACCAGGGCTCATCATTAACATTATCACTAACTCCTGTTCTTTTCTTAATGTGGCAGGTGAAAACACCAAAAAAGGCAGATACACTTTTGATTCACATTATCATCTTCATATGTTGTAGCCTTTTTATTTCAGTGACATTAAAACTCCCAGGATACAGAAATGTTATGTAAAAATTCCCAATGCCAAACTCCAGTGTTTTTAGCTGGAACTGATCTGGCAATGGAAAGAGACGTTCTGTAACAGTGCATACTTTAAGTGCCGCAGAAAGTGACGCATCAGTGGTGCTCTTGTCATGAGATAGAGAGCACCTTCTCCTGGTGCCACTATCCAAAGGATGCCTGCTTATCAGCTGGTAGTTCTGACTGTGAATTGTAACAGTTACTTGGTAATTTGTGTGTGTGTTTGAATGTGTGCGTATGCATGCTGTGAGTGTGCAATATGAGTTTACATAGCTGTGCATGACTGCATGTTTATGTGTGTGCGGATGTCCTGTTTGTTAGCGTGTGTGTCATGTTTGTGCAGCTCTGTCGGTGTGTGTGTGTGTCACACATCTGTTGCTGTGTGCAGTAATTTGCGTTCGCAGCTTGGCGCCCTAGTAATTATTCACACGCTACCTTTTGCTCCGACATTAAAAGCCTTCATCTGGCTGACATGAAACAGCAGAGAACCCGATAAGGCTTCAAACGCTGCCTGCCATCCAAAGAGAAGCAGGAAAAGGTGAAGAGATGCATGGTGGGATAGACTGGATTGTTTTTTCTGGAGTTTTGCTGTCACATCGGTGTTATACAATATAAACAGTTTAAACTGTATGTTTGATCACTGAGTTCTAGAAAGAAGGACAATTTAATTAATATTCTGAACCAACTTTTGGATTAAATGATGTGCATGCTGTACTGCACGGGTTTGTTACTTCAGAGGAGATGCTGGTGGAGAGAATGAGATGGTCAGAATGAGAAAAGCCTGTATGTTTCTTAATGGGACGTATTTCTCACCCTTATATATCTACATTCAGTCCGATGAGATTGTGATTTATATTGAAGCAGCCAGTCACATGTAGCCTGCAATCTCACTATTAAAATGGGCCTAGAATCAAACAAAAGCAGTATAAGATTTTTATTTTATTTTGTAAGTCCTGCCTTGTATACACTAAAACAAAAAAGACTTTTGCATTTGCATGATAGAGCATCAGTGTGTATATGTTTTCTTGTGCTGACTTTTGGGAATGAGATGCTTTCACTTCATAAGCCTTCCTAGCAGATTTGTGGCCCACTTTTGTTATCTGTCTTTGCCTAAGCTCACACCTGCTAGTGCTGCTGAGCACTTGACCATAGAAAAGTTAATTTATCGTTTCTTCCTCTCGACTCTTGGATAGTGCTTTTGGATGTTGTTAAAGGATCATTTGCTTTGACCACATTTGATTTAAGCAGACTGCTGAGGTTGAGCCACTGACAGTTGTTTACCGTAATTATGGTTAAAAATATATTAATTACATCCCAATGAAAAGCATTGCTTTTAACTTAATGTTTACTTCTCTTCCAGTCCTCTGACAACACTGCTCATACTTATTCTCATATTTTTTTCCTTTTTCTTTTTTTGGCACAGGCACTGAGGTTTGGCCTCTACATACGGAGCTGAATCCAGATCAATTTGTCACCTTCCACACAGGGCCTTCAGTAACTGCATCATGAAAGACTGGATTTTCTTAGATGCTTCCAGTGTTGCTGTCCCAAAATCAAATCAAAGGATACCAATTTTTGAAAGAAAATTTTGCAATAATAATATTTTATCAGAATAAAAGTTACTCTTTGACACACTGAGCACTACAGCCACCTTGCACACGATTAAAATGAACTCTCTGGTTCCAAAGTGAAATATTAAAACCCAATGTGCACTCTGATATGTTTTTTTTAGCTCAAAGAGGACAGACTGTGGGGAATCTCTCTACTTGGTTCATTTGACAAAAAAAAAAGAAAAAAAACTACAGATGAGCTAGAAATTAGCTAAAAATCCACACACGTTTTTTCTCTGGAGACTGCGCTGCCTTTTTTCCCCCCTTGTTATCATCATCGAAACAAGGCAGTTTGTCCGCACATCCATATTCATCATTTGCATCTGCATGAATATTAATTCTTCCTTAAAGAAGGGTGCAAAAAAAAAAAAAGCAAAAGAATAAATGAGGAAAAGGAAACATGACAAAGTATGTGCAATGCTGAATTCATGTCAGTTTCAAAGCCCATGTGTCTCTATTCCTGTGGCTGACTTGTACCAACATGCTAATCAGACTCTCGCTGTATCCTGTTCTGGCTAATTGTCGACAAATTATCTCAACTCCGGAATAATGTATGCATGACACTTCACTGGTACATACAGGCAAGCTATTCAAATCTGCTTCTGTTTCAACAAGCAATTCAATGCCACCATTTAAATATAGACTTGGACGCAGTGTACATTATTATGCACACTTGACTCACACAGTTTCTCCTTCTCGGATCCCTTGTTCCTTGTTTTTCTTGTTTATTGTCCGTTTCTCAACATTTTCCGCTCCATTTCTTTTCGGTTACACTCACTTCACTGGTCTTCTCATTTCTCACTTTTGCTCTCCATCTTGTCATAGATGCTAATGTCACGGGCTGATTTTTTTTTATTTAAATTGAGTTTCTTTGTAAGTAAAAGCTAATATTATTATCATTCCTGACCGGCAGTTAAATTAGAAGTAGCTTAATTACACTACGATTGTCTTCAGTGATTGAATTTCAGTTCAACCCTCTGGGAACCCACACGAGAAAAGAGCTCTGTGGGGAAATTCATGAACTGAAAACCAGAGCGTGATGCAAAACAGAATTTAAGTCAAACATATCTGAGAAAAGAAATAGTTTTTAGTGTTTACATAATAACATCTAATTGGACAGTGCAAAGGATCCAAGAGTCAAGGCGACTTATCAGATGACTTGTTTGGACTCTAATTCTTGATGACATGACCTTATCTGAATCTTAAGCATTTCCTGTGGGAAATAAAACTAAATAATGTTATTCATAAGACCATCCCTTTTTGTGTGACAGTTAATATTTTGAAGCTTGTAATACTTTCAGAAGAAACTACAAAATGAATACGAACGACAGAATATCCGCACACACAGTTTCAAAACATTACTTCCCTTTCTCGTCTCTTTTGCTGCACGAATGTCGAGCACGTGTGAAGGTTGTAACCGTCTGTGCAGTGGCCAGCAAGAATAAACATGTGATTTATGAACTTGTCAATTATGCATTCACATTCCTATGTCACTTTGTATTTATTACATTGTGTGTAATAAATACGAAGTGACACAAGAAGACAAAATGAGTATAGATGACAGCCACGAGAACGAACAGTAGGAAGCACAAGAAGCTATGCAGCTTCACTTTTTTTTTTTTTTAACCCAAACCAGCGTTTTTATGCCAAATTTTTCAACCCAACGTGGGTGTGTCTGTATTAATTTGTTTAAGTGTGCGGCCATCTGGAAACTGATCTGAGCTTGCCAGAGTTTACTAAGCTAAAATGCACTGTCCCTCTGCTGCCTTTCACACACACACACACACACACACACTAGAATGACTTTTCAAATTTTTGTTATTTAGATATGATTTACCAGAAAAAGGAATTCTGACTTTAGACTTTCACAACTGTTCATTAAGCTGCTTCTGGAAATATCTGCATGTTCCCTGGTGGTAGCTCAGTTAGTGTTTCCTGTCTTAAGCTAAGATGTTATGTGTGTGTGGCATTTTCTCTGCATGTTGGTCCAGTTTAGTGAAACTATTGTTTACTGTAAACCAACTATCACTAATTGTATGGCCACACTGGGGCAGCAGAAACATGCCGTCAGCATAACATCAACATATCATCCTCTTTTAAGATGATACGTTTTGCAAATTACACATCATGTAATTAGGAAGCGACGCTACCATTCCTTCCCCCTCATGTTTTAAAGATGCATACCTGATATGTTTACTACGTGTCATATTAATCTTGGGCAGAAAAAATGGATATTGACTGCAAAAATTTAATTACATAAATTGTCACTTCATGCTCATGTTAGCGGGGTAATAGGACATTCCCATGTACCACTCCTTAATGGAAGCTTCTGCCGCATCCCACATATCACAATACTTGTCACATGTTATCTATAGATTCACAACAGAAAGGTGGTACCTAATAAATATGCCACGACGGGTGCAAGAAATTAGGCTTTGCATCAGATTTATGCGCTTAATAACTCCATTTGGCATAACGCTGACACCTGCTCTGCCAGACAAAATGGAACTAAATATTTCAATCAATGCCAACGTACGAAGAACTCTTTCTTTTCCCCTTGTTTCATCTTTGACTTTGCGACAGCGCTGCACACAGCCACGCACTTCATGCCCTTTACTAGACTTAAGTATTAGGATCTGTATCTTTCCCTTTGAGAGTCTCTTTCTCTTGCCCTCTTTTGTTAGAATGGGAATCATCTGGCAGATCTCTTTTAGGTATTAGTTTATGGGCCATGACATGAGCTATGAATGAGAAACAACGGGAAAGACTTGAGAACATTAATCACGGAGCAACATATGGTAATAGACGGTTATCAATTCTCTTACACTCCATGATTAAGGGAGGGAGAGGAGGAGGAGAAAGGAATAAAGGGGAGAGCAGGAGCAGGAGATTGAGGAAGAAGGGAAAGAGACATAAAGTTAGTGGAAGTGAGAGATAGAACAGGGGGAGTGACAGAAAAAAGGCACAAGAGGGGACAAACAAAAAGGTGACAAAAGCTTAAACTAAACTTTGGTTGGGCAAAACATCATACACCAAGTGATTATTATTCTTATGGCATTTGGTATAACATTTTTACATTGATTCATCCCCCAGATTCTATTGCCTTTATTAGATGACAGCAGAAGTCCAAAAGACTAATCTTGCAAGCACGGTCATTTATTTTGAATTCAATTTTAATTCAGAATTTTCTTTATACTCACATGTTATTGTTGTACTTGTGGTATTTATACCATCTTGCTTTGTGTAAGCTGGTGTAAACTTTTAACAGTTTAGGATAAATGAGCAGTCACACACGTCTGTTTTTTATATAGATAAGTTAAAACTGACTGACAAGTAAAGCTTTTCACCAATAATTTTGTTTGCACAGACACATCAACTTTCTGTCTGAAACAATATTGCGTCTTATAAATGAGGTTTGTGGACAGCAACAATCAACAGCTCAGTGTATTTATGAAAGTTCAGGTTATCTGCGTCTTGTTTTTGTCGTACCTGTCTTTAAATCAGGCTCCCGCACCTGGGAGGCATCTCCGCCCTTCACTCTTCCGCTGTTTACCACAAAATATTTACAGGTACAGGTGCAACGTTTACTGAAAGCACTAGTGTGGACCAATGCATTGTTGATAGGGGCCCAATTGTATCTCTCTTTTATCTCCACTTATCTAGAAGTAACTGTTTAGAGCTTTACATTTATGTTACAGGGCCTATTGTTTATTTTTGCTTTAATTTAAATGTGTTTTAATCTGTTGTTCAGTCCAATCTGTCAGAATGGATAACTAAATATTATGTTAAACACCCAATAAAATACAATTATAGTTATATATAATAAAGTCAATAGTGATATGTTCTATAAAAAACAAAAAGTCTGGTTCCTGAGCACCGCTGCGTCCTGTAACTTTGGGGCCGTTAGAGGCGCTCGGTAGCCCGGCTGCAGTAGCCCAGCAGAGGCGTAGTTAACACAACCACAGCGTGAGGTATGCATAACCACACCAGGCAAAGTCTTCACAGCAGCTTTCACACATTTGTAAACGTTTAAAAGCATCAGGTTCTCCTAATTTAAAGCAACTTTTGTGCCGGTGGTTGTCATTAGCCAACTCTGTGTTAGCTTGTTGCCGTTTCCTGTTATCAACATTAGCAGCTAACTTGTTAGGGTAACTAAGTCATTGATAACACTACTGCACGGAATTATACCCTAAAATGCAGGATATGGCCAAAATTATATTTTATGAACAATCAAGTGTACACCGAAACAACATATACATAACACATTGTCAACTTTTATTTTACGAAGCTAACTTAGCTAAATGTCGTACGCTATGACTAGCGTTACATGACGTTAAGCTAGTCAGCTTGGTTAGCTAACCAGCCGTTAGCCCTGAGACCTTTTCACTGTTTCTTCTTAAGTTGTGTTTTAAATAGTTAACAGTAAATGTTACGTGTAAGCACGGCTGCTCAAGGCAGATTATTAGCCTAATATATTAGCTAGTTTGGTGCGAACAGATGGGTAGAGTTAACTAGCTAACATTTTATCTGAATGTCATATTTCATTTTAAGACGCAGAGGCAGGACAAGACTCAGGTGGAGCCACAGGATCTCAGGTAAGATCTTACTGTGTCAGCCTCAGTGATAATAGCCAAAGGCGTTACACTTTTTTTTTTACTTGTGTGGAAATACTGATTTGCTTTACAGAAGTTTAATTTTGTAATGTAAAAAAAGGTTTTGGGTTATCTGGTGTAATACTGAGTAAAATGATAACTGTCTTTATATTTAGCTACAGAGTGAAACATATTCACCTGGATAACTAAAGAATTTAAAAACAGCTTTTAGTGCTTCTTTGGACTTTGTAAAGTTGATTATTATCCAGGCGTCTTTATATAAACCTTCCAATAAATTCACATAAACAGGCTTCCTTTAGAGACAGTAGAGTGGCAGAATATACAGGAACTTTTAGATTTAGCGTCTAAATGCACATAATAATTTTTAAAAATAAAAAAGAAGTTCTTTGTTTCAAGTAAATTTGTATGATATGAAGATATTTGTATATGTAAACGTTCATGAAACTGGATGTCGTGAAATTTCTCTGAATTTATACATTTACTTATTTAGCATGCGTGTATCATTCCTCTTACTTTAAAAACCTTTATGGTAGACAAACTAAGTTGTAAACACTGTAGTTCCTGTGAATTTGCATGAACATGTTTCAGTCGGCCAATGAAAAATGGCTAAACACTGATGTGTAAATAAGATAAGAGGGTAACCTGACTTTACACCCTGCTGCACCTGTGCCCGTAAAGCTGGGTGCTTCCTCCTGAGCAGATTTATAGTCGATCCACCCTGCTCCCATCACCATGCGGCTGAATTATCTCATCGGTCGCATTAATCCCCCGATTACATTTGATTTAATTTTCATAATAATTAAAGTGAACCATCACTAAAATTAAAAGCGTTCAGAGTGTGTGTGTGTGTGTGTGTGTGTGTGAGCGAGTGAGCGAGCGTGTGGGGGGTGGTTGGATGGCTGCATACGCTCATAGATGAAAGAGCTGCTGTTGTGGTATTTGCGCAGCCTGAGACTCTTCTCTCGCTCTCTTTCTCGCCATCTATTTGTTTCTCTCTACCCACCTCCCTTCTCTCTCTACCTGCTTCAAGAATCCAGATGAAGTGATTAGATTGATAGGTGCAAAAGGGAAAGAAGGAACCGGAGGAGTGGACAAAAATGATTAAATTAGCATATCGCAAATGCCTCACACACTGACACCAGTGGAAAACCAAATCCCCGGCCACCTAAGGCCTACTGCAGTGTTTAAGAGCCCAGGACCTGCGAGTGTGTTTAAAACCACACATGGCCAGATTAAAAACCCGAAGCCTTAGCTGGAGACAAAGTAGGAGTAAAGCCTCCTGTTCCTGGGAGACACTGTGTGTGTTATCTGCATTAGGTGGCAGCAAAGATACAGTGTCTGCCTCCCAGCCTAGAGTGTGTTTCTCAGTACAGAGTGCATTACTGTGTGTGAGAGAGACACACAAGATAGAGAGAAAGACAGGTGGACTTCTTAAATATGTGTTATGTCTGTGTTTTTATTGTGTAATCCAGGATCCTGAGACTCTGAGGTATCCATTGTCACAAAAACATAAAAAATGTTTCATTACATTTAGCTTTAATTGATTTTAGTGTGGATGTTGTGCTTCCATGGACCCAAAGCTGTGTTTTCTGCTGTGAGAGGGCAGAACTAAAGTTTAGACTTTTGGCTTATTGAGTTAAAGCACGCAATTTGTGTGGCACTCGCTACTTCCTTAGATTTTAAAAGTTAGTTTATTTACTAAGCTTCAGACAGAGTAGTATATTTGGAGATATATATACTAGTATAAAATGATTTCAGAGCTTATAAAACATGTCAAAGTTACTATGTTGGTGTCACTTTTTCACAGCTTAGCGCGTTTGCTGTGCTCTTAGTCACTCGATGACTGTAAACGTTTAGCATTTTCCACTGGTTTCTTCATTTTACATGGAGAAAAATCCAACCATACCAGAATTCGTCACATCAAACCACGTGAGAAAACCCTTTCTGCTTATTGGTCAGATGTGCCTGCTGTGGGAATAAAAAAGTAAATACAGGAAGAAGCTCCTGTGTTGTGATCTAACGCGTGTTTGTGTAACATGACTGAGACGATTTCATAGTGGAGGGTAACCTATGTGGGTTGGTCGTCCTTCTGGTGATTGTTTATCATATTATCTGTCATGTGACCAAATGTCACTTCACGTTCTCATGACTACGCGTTTTGTCCAGGATTCAATGAAATTAAAATCCCTCAAATGCCCTCAAATCTTGTGATTCATAGCTTTTTGTCCTGTGTTGTATAAAGTATTAAGCAGAAGAAAAACTTTAGTCAGACATTAGTAGGAACCAGTGGGTCAGGGAACAGGCAGAAATTGGGTCACCAAAAGTACAGTGAACTAACAGTTCTGCTGTTGCTCAGTGAGAGGGAGCAGTGAAACTACGTCTGAAAACAAGGAGAGCCACTAATATTTAAGAGAAGGACAGAGGCAGGGTGGCAGTTCACTCTCAGGCTTTCAGTTTTACTCTGAAACCATCATCAGGAGCAGCCGGAGCTGAGAAGTAAGCAACAGTCACGTGAGATTTACCAGCAGCACAAATTCACAGGTTTTCAGCAACTAATTTTCTGATATCAAAAGTGTGTTTTAATGGTCACGTGTAGTGTGTACTTGGATCATTTAGTTCAGTGTGGTTCTACTGTCTATAGATGAGTGTCTGCTGCATCACAACGGGTCCAATCTATCGTCCGGGAATGTCAGTTATAACTATAAATTCCCCAAAAGAGCCACAGTACTGTGTGTGAACATCTGACTTCATGCATACTTTTGTTATTTAATGAAGTAACCCTTTTCACACAGTTGTCCAACATTAATTCCAATTTTTTCTTTTATATTTGTTCTCAATGTGCTGACTGTGATGTAGCGTCTCCGTAGGGCGCAAAAACAACTAATGCATTATTTGAAAATTACTGATGGTGCACACTGTGTTTAGCCACCATTGTGTCTTCAGTGTATTCTAATTAAGAGCTGTAAAAAATTCACAGTAGTGCAGTGCAGTGCAGAAATGGCATTTCTCTGACAGGTTGGAAAATTTGCCAATTCTGCATCCAATCCAATAATTGCAGCCAGAATCCCACCGACAGGGCAAGAAAAAACCCAGTGCACAATGAACTAATGAAATCAAACATGCGGTGCGGTTTTGCATGTTAATGCTGGCAGTGGGTGTCGATAGCATTTAAAGATGTCAGCAGGTGGATAGAGAGATGGATGGCCCTCTGCCTGCCTTTCACTTCTCACCCCAAGGAAGTTAAACAGCATCTACCTTAAATAGAAAACTTCAATATCTATTTAGAGACAGAGAGGGAGGAAAGGTAGAAACAGGGGATGGATGGGAGAGAGAGTTAGAGAAAAGAAGATTGTGAGAGAGAGAGAAAAGAAAGAGTTGAGGTAAGGCAATAAGTCCCTGACCTCAAGTGCAGATTGCGACACATTGGCACTGTTGTCATTTGTTAATCAATAGATAGTGCTATCCAGGCTGTACATTTAATGGCATGAGATTGGCAAACCTGTAACAAAATTAAGGGAAGACTAAGACTGCAGCCTGTTTCTGTCTTCTCTCAATTTACAACCTCAATGACTCTCGGCAGTGCTGAGGGAAACGTGACTTTGAGATTCACATCGCTGCGACGTTGAAGTCCTGCAGGTTCAGGTTTAGCTTGAGCAGATTTCAAACCTAACAGGATGCCATCTATAAAAGGTCCCTATGCTTGAAGAAATTTCCCAGTGTAGATGCTGCAGTTATTCGTAGCGCACAGTTCGTTACTTTGACAAAGAAACACTCTTTGATTGAAGTCAAACCACTCCGTGCTACAGTGTGAATTTGAAAACATGACTATGACAAGATTTTTGTCCATTCTGATTTTCATTATCATCATGATTTTATTTATTATCATACAAAATACCACAATTGCTGTGATTTAGAAAGCTTAATATCTTAAAATCAACAATTCCAGATACATTTTAAGTCAGAAAGAAAGATAGTTCAAGGAAAATTTTAAGATTATGGTCAGTGTGTGTGCATGTGTCTTTGTGTAACCCTCATTATGCTCCATCTTCATTAATAATGGCTATGCTTTTTAATTTCTTATGCAGGGGCTAAATTAAACGTGTCACCCTTTGGAATAAATAGTGTACATCTCACATGTCCGCGCTCTTGCTCTCCCTCTCTTCCTCTGTCTCTTTCTATCATGCACACACACAAACAGAAAGGCTTTGGGATAATTTACAGGATAAATAAAGCGTAGCTCCAATTAGTCTTAAGTCAAATAAATTAGTCATAAATTCAAGCAACTCCATGTTATGAGTCTGAGATTCATGATGTTGATCACTGTAGAAATATATTCTCTAGGCCACTGCATTATATTAGTAGCAGGAAGTAAAGACGATACGATGCATGGTAATCACTGGTGTTACAGCATTTTAAAGAACAGCCCAGAATGAACAGTGACACTACTCAAAACAAGTGATAAATCAGCTGCTTCATTTTAGTCAGATTTGTTGTTGTATAGAGATTCCACAGGTTATTCTAATGTAACATGAAAATCCAGGCAAAACATTTTAAGCCAAACAATTTAAATGTGTTTAGAACCAAACCAATGGTCTTACGTTACCTGGTCCATAACCTGTATATACTATACATTTTAAATACTGTCTGCATAGTCCAAAGGTCTTCTGTCCTGACTTGATCAGAGTAATATCACACTGTGGCCTAGTTTCAAGAGCTGCTTCTATAACCAGAGGCTCATGGGGCATCTTTGATTTTTGATTATTTGATGTTGCTGAGAGCAGCTCAGAAAACATGTGTCCTGTAGACGACAACTCACAGCTGTGAATCCCCAAAGTTAAGAATCATAATAGGCGGACTTTAATTTATACTGTTGTTTATCTGTTTGTCTAAGAGCAAAAATGAGGGAAGATTCTTTATTATAGACAACGAATGCCAACAGAACATATATGAAGAATAAGATCATGAAGTACATCCTGCAAACAGGACACACAACCTCTGCACTATGAAGACCTGGAAAAGAAGCTACAAACAGGTACGCACACCATTTACACATATACACAAATACTCCGAACAGGAGAGGCGTCATAACAAGATGCCAAGTTAAAGTCGGCATGCACAGAATGATTGTATAGCTGATTATGAATGTGATTTGATGGTGGTTGTTAATTCTAGCTTATCTGGGTTGGTTCCAGACTTGCTCAGTTGATAGAAACATTTAAGTGTGTGCTGCGTAAAGGTTCTAGACTTTAGTCTGTAGATCCATATAGATCATAACCAATGTCACAACTGAGGGAGACCCACAGTAACTACAGGTTTACATCAAGTTAGCTTTGTTGTACAGTAGCGGTACCTCCTTTTCCCTCCATAGTCCACTTTGTCCTCACCTCTCCATCCCCACTGCCAAAGACCAGAATCTGTGAAAGGTGGTGTGAATCTTTCATCTTTAAGTGTGAACTGTCCAGTCTTTGAAAGTCTTACCCAGTCCTCAGGTGTGTCCCCAGCTTGCTAGCTTGGCATCAACCCATTTGAGGCTGCGAGTACCAGTATACTAAAAATGAAAGCCTTTTCCTTTGGGGTTGCTTTGGCCTAAGATAACTTTGATTTCTACTCTGCATCAGTTTTGAGTGATTTGGGGCTGGGTGTCTCACTCAAGTGGACTTAAGCGCTTGGGATCAACCAAGAGCCACTTTGCTCTTCCACTGAATTTTATGATCAGTACACGAAGGTACATCTAGTCAAAAAGTCAGTAAAAAAAACGTGGATGTGGATTGGAGGCATGCATGTGTTTGTTTTGCTTATACCAAAGTGTCTTCCTTGGGGACAGATAGGCCAGGAGCACTTGGGGAGGAATCAGATCCTCCCTGCTCCTCTCATCTGTGTGTTTGCTTTAGAATTCAGTGTCTGCTGAGCTGGCGTCAGTCCGCTTCTTTTTTTTCTTACTGTTTTATTCTTTCTCTCCGTTGGTGCATTTATCTTTCTCTGAAAGCATGGCAGGGCGTGATCACTTTGTCCTCTTGTTCATTGCTGTTTCTGTCCTCAGATTTTTTTGCTCTGTGCTCGTTTCTCTCTGCCTCTCTTCCTATTGTTGGCCATTGTACTCCTGCCTCTCCCTCATTTCTCCCTCACCCTCTGGCTCTTGCTCACTCCTGCTTTGTTCCCTCTGTGCTTGCTCTGTCTCTTGGGCCCTGACCTCTCGTTGTGACCCCATAGAGCCGCGGTGACTTTGATACACAGTACAGCCTAGTTGGTAGAAGTCAGTGCAGAGGCTACAGATATGAGCTGCAAACTTTTTCTCTATAGTCAGCATAAAAGTATGTGTGTGAATAGATCCTGTTGCATGCAAGTCCTCCATCTCTTTCAGCGTGTGTGTGCATGCTGGATCCTGTTGCATGGTAGTCCTCTATCAGTGTCTGCCTCCTGATCTGATTGATTGTTCTGGGTAAATTAGGACTGGGTGCTGGTGATGGGGACAGGAGTGTGTTACACCCTTCACCCCCGTCCTTGCCCTGCACCCTCCTCTAAAAGTGTCCCTGCTTTTATCATCTTCCTCTGTGTCCTCGTCCTTTCCTTCCCCCGTTCTTTTTCTGTTTCTCATCATTTCCTCCCTTTTCATAGTCACTTCCTTTTGTGTTCCTCATCCTTGTCACAGTTTTACTGTTGCAGTACAAATGTTATGTCATGTAGCCTTGTCTATGACTATCATTTAAGGTGTCTGGACTCTGTCTCTGCTATTCCAAAATAAGAATTTTGTCTTTCTAAAAATTTAGTTTAGAGTTGGTGTCTACCACTTTGTCTTAAGCTTGTGGGGTATCCAAGCATAAGTTGAGTAAACTTATGCTTCCTCCTTGCACCTAGAGGTTCACATACTTTTGCCTCTCAAAATTAGAATTGATTAGATTAGTTAGTTCAGTGCCACTGTATATTATTTGTTTTTTATATGCAAATGTTGATTTTCTTCCATTAAAGATGTTCTAAAAATGGATAAAAGAGATACAGTAGTGGTGCAGTCCCTTTCCTCTTTATGTGTATTTACAAGCATTTGTTGTAGATTAGTCTTCTCTGACTTTGCCCAAAAGGTAATTAATATTTATACTTTGCATATGTCAAGTGATGTAAATGTTCCTATAGAAAGAAAGAGAGTATCTTTTACTGAAAGCAAAGGTCCCATGTTGCTGAGTATGTGAAATTATAGTTAATTAATCTATTTATTACTCTGTAATACTTTACAAGATAGGGGCTGTTTACTGTTCACTAATTGGTTTCTTCTCCAAAGGTAAACAACCTCAGACACTTCCTGGATCTGGAGAAGAGTTGTCTGACAGTTTATAAATGGATAACGTCTGCAAAAACTTCTAGTGGTCTCTCTTTAACTAACACTGACCTGATTGATCCCATGTGCAAGCCACTGCTGATGTGGTGCATTTCCATGGATAATCAATTGCTGCTTTGTTATCAATGCATGGCGTTCTTTTGGCCCGGGAGTTCTGCACATTTCAGTGTAAAGAGATTTATAACATTGTCAGTGAGAAATGGGATTTTCTTTATTTTCTTAAGACTTTAGGAAACAGAACAAATAAGAATTGTGACCTCTAATGTCTGATTTGCTTTGACAGTTATATCATGGTCAATGTGAGGATCTTTCTTTGTTTTCTTTAGATAATTTACATTCAGACATGAAAAACATTCACCTAACAGGTGCTGTCTAGAGTAGTAATCAACATCCTTTTGCACTGCAGTTGTCCACATATTGGTTTGACCATTGAAGCTAAAGGCATACATTTTGGCTCCTCTCCTCTCCTCTCCTCTCCTCTCTTAAACATAGTGTAGTTCTTACTTTTAAACTGCTGAATTGGTAACATTGTCAAGAAAACGGCTAGCAAATGTTCGGAAACTGGACCCCCATCGTCCATAAATAGATGTTTGTTTCTGCTCTGTGTTTGTTTGTGTTGTCTCTATCGGGCCTGCAGGGACCATTTTTCAAAAAAGACAGCGAGACTTTGGGGAATTCATGGACTTTCTTTGCCTCATGTCTTCTTGAAACATTTCTCTTCTCTTCTCCTCTCTTCTCTTCTCCTCTCTTCTCTTCTCTTCTCTTCTCTTCTCTTCTCTGTTATAAATTATTTGCTCTACTCTTATTTTCTCCCTTATCTGCCATTTTTGACCCCTCTTCCCCTGTGTGTGTGTGTGTGTGTGTGTGTGTGTATCTGTTTTTTTCTGTCTGTCCATTTGTCTCTTTTTTGTGACGCTGAAATATGTGATGCTTCATACTGCTTTTGCTGCTGTTTTACAGTAATGCTATTTCCCTGCAGTCCCCTGGCTAACTATCTGTAGAACTCTGGTGTCCTGGAGTGGCACATCAGTTTGGTCAGTTTGTCCAGCACTCCTTCCTCTCCTCTTCTCCCTCCCTTCCTCTATCTCTTGCTTCCTCATTCCCATACTACCCAGTAATTGAGAAAAGAGAGAAACCCTGCTTCATGGGCTTTGAAAATGAGCTCTGCCTCTTAGCTGCAGACCGAGAGAAGAGAGGAGAGGTAAAGGGAGAGAGTGAAAAGGAAGGAATAAAGACGAGAGGAGAAAGGCAGCGGCACACTTGCATCTGTTGTGGCAGCGTCCTGCAACCGAGAAGCGAATGAGAGAGGCAGAGAGAGTATGCCAGAGTGAAAAGAGAGAGAGAGAAAGAGAGGACATGTCAGACAGCCATGTCCTTGAGAACTGCACCTCAACTCTTTGAAGAGAGCCGGGAGATGGTGTGAGTAACGTGCATCTCAGCGGGACGTGTGTGTTTGCTGTGTGTGTATTTGTTGCATGGGTGAACATGTACATACTGTGTGTGTGTGTGTGTGTGTGTGTAACCTGCTGCTTACACACTGACCTGCCAAGCTCACAGTGAAGCGGGTTTGGCTGCCGATCTTCTCTGCTATTGTCTGCCTGCCTAAGTGTTGCTGACAGGGGATTATGGCAAAGACAAAACGCCGTATGGACCAAAGAACCACAATGCCAAACTTCATAGACACATGCACGCATGCATGAAGCTCCATGTTGAGAGCTCTGTAGGATTGCACTCATTTGTGTGTCTATTTACGTGTGTGTGTGTGTCCATGCTAGAATGGATACATTTCTTCTTTAGTTGTCTGATTTTATTGTAATTTCTGCAACATTAAAACTAACAACTGTTTAGTAGTTCTCAAAATATCACTTCAATATTTAGGGGCAATGAATCCAAGTGTAACTTTGGACAAAACAGCTACAAAACTACATTAATCTTAATGAAAGGATGGTTTAATACAGTAAGACTTTATAAACAAACATGCAACCTGCTAAATGTTGTGTTACCTGATTAAACTTGCAGTATAGTAGATAGAATACAGGCAGATACATCCTTTGGAAAATACTATAATACCTGCCAAACCTTTTAGAATTCATCTGTTATTTGAAGTGGGCTTGTGGTCTGGGGGATGTCTGTTCAAACCCAGTGAGGTCTTGGGATCAGAGCCCAGTGGTGTGACCCATTGAACTATTTGTAACTAATCATAGGCCACAAGCCACACAGCATGCCATGGAGCCCAGTTGGGTTACACTCATCAAAATATAATGAGAGTCAACATGTCACTCGTGTTTCCAGAGGCATTCTTAAGATGAATGTCATTACTGAAGACGTGTGCCATTTTATTGCATTAAGTGCTAAACAGTTCAGGCGATATGAATTTGGCAGGCAGGTAAAACAGCAGCTACTCCCACATTTACTATGAAGAGCAGCCACTGGAAATGCATGTAATACCTCAGGTAGGATAGCATCACACCCTAATCTAAAAATGCCCTAGTTGCATCATGTCTTATGAAGCAATGTGGGTATCACTTGTCCAGTATCATCTACAGCGTTTGATCATTTGTAGGGAGATAAGATCATACTCTCCAGGATATATTTAGACATTAAATTATAGCATGCTAAGAGCATAGATAGCATACCAAAGGATGCACATCATTTCTTTTCCTGCAGCAACAGTTAAACATGACACATCACAGGAGTCATCAGTGTTGCATCTTAAATTTATTTGATTTATTTTAACTCCTTGTTCCTTTAAAGGCAAGCTTTGCAACATTACATATTTATCATACATACATACATGTATATATATGTATGATAAATTCATTTGAATTGTCATAACCATTAATATTACACGTGACGGCCTTATTGTATCAGTCCAATCGATTAATTCAATTCTTTATGTTTTGTTGTTAAAGCTTAATTCACCATTATTAAGTTATGCAAGGTATAAGTAATGTTTAATCCCAGGGAAAATCTTTTATTTAAGTATCTATTTATTTATTTCTACATGTAAACTGGATTATTTGCTGTGACAATTATCTTAAGCACAGTTAATTTAATTGTCCTAGACTTATATTTTTAAAGATCTATAATAATGTGAAGGCATTTATTGTAAATGCTAAATTGAACGTTTGAGTGGTATTGTTCTTACAATGACAATAGTAGCACAGCACAGTATGTCTCCTTGTGCAGTAACAACTGCAATAAGCGTATAAAATAACAAAATAAAATAGTTAAATTAATAAATAAAAATGTTTTCTGTGGAAAAAATTTGTACCAAACTGTGATTTGTAAATATGCTATTTAGAGTCTCTTGCTTTACATTAGTCTTCACAGGTAACTGCAATTTAAGGTCGCTGTAATTAGGTCAGTAATTAATTAACTCCAGAAACTAATATGTCAATGTCAAACTGTTAAATAAATCACAATTAATACTTCTTTTATGCAGTACATTATCTAAATATGTTTTTCATCATCATCAAAACAAATATGTTCTGAGCATCATAGAAATTAGAGGAGGAACAGGGAGAGTTGATGTTGTCCACAGTATATATTTAGAATTTAGAAACTGTCCCTAGGGTGA
>OMLM01015747.1:0-44695 GCA_900302695.1 Helostoma temminkii | reverse complement strand
AGGGTGAGCGTGTAAGTGTGTAGTATGTAGTGAGATTATGAGTGCGAGAGCATGCTGTGCAAATATCTATGTGTGTAAATGTGCACATAGTGTGTCTGTGTGTTGCGCAATGTGTTTTAGGCTGCTCCAGCCAACCAATTGAGGTCAGCCGCTCAATAATTAAAGCGTGTCACTGGTTAGTGCATGTGCTGGGTCGACCAATCAGACAGACAGATGTGAGATCGGAGTGAAAGGGAGTCAGACTGACCATTAAAAGAAAACGAGAATACGAGGATAAGGAGAAACACAGCCTGGGACTAAGAGTAAGAAAGATGCAAAGTTTAAAGATTGATATCATAATTGATATATTTTTGTATTATTCATATCAGCGTTCATTAAATGTGTGAAGATATCCACTTGTGAAATGCTGCTGGTCCTGCCGCGTGTGTCCCATTTTTTTTTTCACTTGTTGCAGTATAAATCTTACAAAAGAGTTTCCTAGCTGCAGTCATTTTTATTTTACCTTATTACAGTGTCTGAGGGCTGACTGAGAGCAGACCTTACAGCAGTTACCTGAGTAGAAGAATATCAGGTAAGAGGGAATCAATGCTGCGTTTATGTTTAAATGACCAAACAGACAGAAACAAGCTGTAATACTCTGATAATAACCAGCTGTTTGGCAAATTTATTTACAAGCATGCAGTAGGAGGAAATAATGTTCAGATATTTTGTGCCTTTAATTATTCTTAAAAGTGATGTAAATGTGATAATAGGAGGACAGTAAGGAAATCTGTGAGCATGTGCGTAGTTGCTCTTGTCTAAGTTCTATGATTAATCTGTTACTGATAAAAAATGTTTTGTGACTAGTGACTAGTACCATGTCACTTACTATGATTGCATTCTGGGCTTGAACTAGGAGCCAACTGGATCCTTTCTTAGTGGTGTATTTTCTTTCCAACTTTGCCCTGCTTTCCTCTGAGACATGTAACACTCTCACCACTGCATCATAGGTACTGTCAGCTGATCTTAAATATGTAACAAAGGTCCCTTGCAAAGCATGAATTTCCCCAGAGGGATAATTAATTTGTAGTACTTTTATTCATCAGTGATGATCACTAGAGGTTTTCCTACACCTACCTACCTTCAACTTTACAATAGCCCCGGCTGAGAGGAGACACTCCACTAACTACGGGGTGTAATTCCTGTGTCTGCCCCTTTGTTGAGCAACTATTGCATATAGTATTGTATATTCATGTTATCCCCTTCCTAATGTGCTGACATGAAGCTGTTCTTTCAGTACATGTCTCACAGTTAGCTCAGGCCTGATTTAGTAAGAACCCAAATAGCGAGTATTAAATTCCACATGTCACCTTGAAAATTGTGCTTCTCGTCCATTGGTGTTTTGATCTACTATGAAAAATTACACGATTGAACACAGGTGAAGGCTTTAATATTTAAATGAGCGTTTTACACCTTCCACTGGTGTCTGTGATTGAGAGTTTAGAAAATGACCAGTGTAAACACAGAAGGAAATTTAATCCAAAGGAATTAAAGTTTTTTTTAGGAAGAGGCTAGTAATCGCTTTGATTACTACAGTAACAAATACTATATATATATATATCAGACAAGCCTCAGGAAACCAGCAACCGCAGAGTACCCAGATCGCGTCAGGGGCATGTATTCACACACGTGCATGTATTAAGCATCAAGTGAATTAAAAATACGGCTTACTTTTATAAGAGATGCAGATGAAACCTCCCAAAAACAAGGTTGGAAATGCTCAGCCTGTGGTTGAGGGGCTAACTCATTTGGGGGGTATGGTCCATCAGCGTGCGCTCTTTTGCTAAGACGCAGTCCTCAGTGCTCACCTTTAGTAGAAGAGCTTGTTGCGAGTCTTATCAAGTTTGTGTGAGATTTAGTGCACACTAGCCTCGAGTTAATCTGGCCAAATATGTCTTACCAGTTGTTAACATGTTGACTAATATGGAACTCGGGCCAGTTGATTAATTTAGTATAATAGAGGCTTTGTTTGGGCTGTACTCCAAGGCTCTATGATGCAGATTTTGCAGCTGCTGGTGGTCTAGGAACTGGTTGACAAACCCTGAACTATCTTATCAGCAGTAATATCTGATGTGGATAAGAAACAAGTCACACATGTTTATTATTCTTTTATTTGTACATAATTTTTTTAATATTTGTGCATAGGCCCTGCTTGCTGAGTCTTTACACCATTGCAGTTTGAGCCATGAGCTTTACCTCAGTGCTGTGTGTCATGCATCTTAGTGCTGTGTGGAGAATTTGATTTGAAAATTACATTTGCATCTTTTTGTTTGATGTAAAATGCAAAGATGTTACGTTTCTGTAGTCAGTTTACTGTATATTTTTACGCTTGAACCTTGGATATCCTCTAGACTTTGTAATATGATCACAGGCTCTGGCCTGATGTGAGCCTTTCTGAGTTCCTATTAATACTCTATGCATCAGTTGCTGCCTGCCAGCCTGCTTGTACACTCACACCCACATTGACAAACACACAGATTGGTAACCAGAGACATGAGGCTTCTCAGTCACTACAGACTAAAGTCCACTTCAGGCCTGCATGATGTCATTAGGCTCAGCGTATCATTAGTGACATCACTGAAAATTTTAATGAAACATAACAAGAATGTTTCTTGATTCTGATTACGACTTGGCCTTTTTTCTTATGTTTTGTGACTGTGCTATTTCTTTGAATCCTGAATCTAGCTTTCATTTTCAGATTACTTTGGAAACTTGCATTGAAGAACTGAATGAACTGCCCAGAGTCTCTTAAAATTTTGCAGAAACCAAACTGTTAACTATTATTAACAGACCTCCCACTACTTAAAACCTATTTTTTGCTTTGTTTTAAGACATAAATAATCAAGTTCCTACCACCCTTTTGCACCTATTATTTAAAAGTCTGTGCCAATAGTATTTTGCAGTTGTTTTTCCTGTCAAGTGAAGAACTTATTCTATGAGCTGAGAAATGTAAACATGAAGCAAATTTATGTGCAAAGATTGTCCTGTGTCATTACATGGGACTACACAGCCTGTTCAACTTTAAATGTCACGTTCATACAGTATGATTGCACATTAGCCAATGAACATACAGTAACTCAGTTTTAAATTTTACAACATTCAAAAAATGGAACTGGTAGGCAAATGGTTTTAGTTCATGTCATAGCTGGGGAACTTTGTTGTGGTAAACATGTCATATTCCATGTCTCTGTCTTTCCTAGTTTCCCGTCTGGGTTCAGCTGAAGCCCAGGGAACTTACATGTTGACGGCAGCGGCGCTTATGTTTATCAGCTGAATGAGTTAATCATAGACTTTTTTTCCCTCATTCTACCCATTAATTTAAATGATTTTGGATTATCGCAGTCGTCGGCTGTTCACTTCCGCATCCTCAGTTTCTTTTTCCTCTCTATCTTTTGTTTCAAGTTGTCGAGTCTGTCCACTGATGTCTCTGTGTTCTATATAAGCCTGCTGTATTTACTGCTAATCCTTTTTATGCTTCTCCCACCCAGAAGCCCTGGTGAGATCCTGTAGATTTAGCCAGAGGTTGATCTCATGATTAGTATTCAGCTGTCAGAATATGTCAGTCAACTTTTGGAGGCCCCTCTCAATACTTACCCTCTCATCATCATTTCAACATTCAAACCTGAATGTATACCTCAGTATAGTAGTGTGTGTGTGTGTGTGTGTGTGTGTGTGTGTGTATGCGTGCTTTTGTATGTGTGTGCTGCATTATGATGTATCAAGCCGCATGGTCCTGAAGAGAGAGCCCTGCATGCATTAATGTAGATACATATCCACCCTCCTCCTGATTAGCCAGGAAGTCTTCCTCCATCATCTTAAATGACATGAAAAGAGCCGGAGACAGATATATGCATGAATTAATTGGCTTGAATAGAAGTTTTTAGAAGCTTAATCCGTAGGGATTAACGCAAGTAGCCCTCTCCGGATTTAAGCCTCTGTGCATTTTTCAGCAGAGCATTGTTTCATTTCACTCCATCCTCCTCCTCACATGCCACCACCTTTAGTTCTTAGTCTGTGAGCCTCTAAAAAGCTGTCAAGTGTAGGATTAGCGATGTAGAATACCACTAGATAGCTAATTGCTCCAATAACCTTTAAAAAATATAATTTTGATTTTGATCGGGACTTATTGCTATAACACCAGCTGTGGTGCTCTTATTTAGTTGTGTCTTCCTGCCTTTTGTACACCAGGATGCTGCTGTTATAACAGTATTAATACAACCACACAATAGATAATAGCCATTAAAACTTTAAGGAAGAGTGACATGTCACAATGGGTAGTGCCCCTGTACACCTGATGTGTGTATTTGAGAGCAACTGAGCTTTCAAATCAAGAATTAGAAACAGTAAGTGCTACCTAGGGTGTGCTTGAAACAAAATGGTTAGTATGAGTTAGTACTGGAAACCAAAAGTGTTCATAACCTCCCAGTCACACCAGGGTGAACCGTGATCGTTATTCAAATGGTGATTTTTAAAAAGCATTTGTGGTGTTGCACATGGGAGAAGTTCAAACCCTGCTTGCTTTGTATCTCTGCATACCTGGCCAGTCATTGGTCAGGTGGATAGTCATAGCATAATGTAGTGATTTAGCATTGGGCTTAAAATGTTAGTCAGGCTAAGGACATTGTATTTGCATTTTGTAAACAAAATAAATGACCAGATTTTTACTAACGTAACAGAAAAAATGTTGCTCTTGTCTTTTCTGCTCTTCTCGTCTCTTCATAGTGCCTTTTCCCTGTCCCTCTCCTCATCTTCCTCTCATTCTTCTGCTTCCATCCTCACCTCTGCTTTTCTCTGCACCCATCTCTGTCACGCCCACTTTCCTACTTTTCTTCCTCTCCTCTTCCACTGTTTTCTCCGTACAATGCACTTTTGTCCTCTTTTAGTCTCTCTGCTTCCTCCCTTTCCCTCCTTCATTTACCGGCTTTGCGCTGCAAGTCTATGAGATACTGAGCAGATCAATGCCTATAGATTGGCTCATTGGAAGCCATTAGTTATGGGTTTTTATAAAGCTAGTCATTATTGTGTTTAATCTTGCAGAAAATTAAATTTAGAGTTGTGTACAGTGTTTTGGTTAAAAGTTGTTGATTTTTTTTCTCCCCTCACTCACTTACCAGCTGCTATTTTTCCCCAACCTTTTTGCATTTATTACTGCCTGTGCGTGTGTGTGTGTGTGCATGTGTGTTTAAGCCACTAAAAATGACTGACAACCTTCTTAAATCACATACACACATACACAAACAGGTGCATTAGTGTCACTGTTAATAAGCAATCATTCATCCTAGTCATGCCAAAAAACCTTTCACGAAAAACTGCCCATACAACAAGACAGCCAGGCCACAACACTGCCTACATACTGTAGTTTTTTACCAGTGTTTGCAATTTCCTCTGTGGACACAGGCTTTGTATTCAATGGTTTTAATAACTTAAAAGTGATGGTGGTGTCATTTTCCCCTTTCGCCGCTTTGCTTTTGTTTTTCAAAGAGCACTGTGAATCTGTCCTGGTCCAGGTTTAATTTTCAGAATTGGTCATAACCTCTTGGACGCTTCTTTCTCCATGCTTTTTTTCTCTACCCTTCCAAACTCTCCCCTCATTTTTCTTCATCTCCCATTTGTACATTACCAACAGCCTAAAACCACAGATGTCAACACATGTTGAAAATAAAACTCAAACACAACACGCTTTATTTATTATCCATTGTCATGTCAACTAAGTAATTTTCCTCTCTCTTTTCCATGTATTTTGTCCCTTTCTTTTAACTCTTCATGTCTGTCATGAGCTCCTCAGTTTCCCTCCATCACTCTCTTTTCCAACTCCCGCCCTTCTCTTTTACTCATTTTACCCCACTGCTGCCTCCCCCACCTGCCTCCTTCACCCTCCCCCCTTCTTGCTGACCTCTCCTTCTTTTTCTGCTCCTTCCTTTACAGCTGTCCTTCTTCTTCTACTATCGTAACTGTCTATCTCATCCCTAGTCCTCCCCAAATCCCTCTTTGCCTCCTCACATTCACATCCTCTCTAACTAAACAATAAATGCCTTGAGCTCTGAAAGATCACTTCCAATCCCACCCCAACACCATCAACACCACTTACCCTCCTCCTCTCCCACCCCATGATGATATGCAGAGTAGGGCAGCAGCCTTCTTTTGTTTAGCTTAGCGCAAATGAAAATTGCTAATCAATTTTTACCCCCTCTTATTTCATGGCGTGTAGTTCCTGCCCCTCCCCTGCCAGCTGTCATTGTGTGGTTGTGGCGCAGGGCTGAAAGCTTCATTAGCAGGAGGACAGCATGTTTTGCCCCTCAGCGCTATATTCATTACTAAAGATAGTTAATACATTGCCTGGTGTTACTTATAGAATTTGGGTAAATAGATTCTTCCTTCTGTCTCATGAGCATCTTTCTTGTTAGAAGAATGTGTTTTAGGATTGTTATGGTTATATGCAAACAATTATATACACTAAGAATAATGTACAGTAAATAGGGATGCCTTAATACCACATTTTCACTTTCTATGTCAGTACTTACCAGTTGTTGAATTAAAGATCCCATATTATACTCTTAGGCATAAAATACAGGTCCCTGATGTCCCCAGTACATATCTGTAAAGCTTCAGGCTCATAAATTCTGCAGATCCTTGTTTCTGTCCTGGCTCAAATTTTGTGCTTAAAGCCTGTCTCTGGAACAGCAGGTTTGAGCTGCGCTCACCCCTCCCCTCCTGTTTGCTGGTACGCGACGCACAGGTCCGTCTACAAACAGTCAAACTTGTACAATCTGCCAAGAACACAGAAAACATAGGTACCACATGGGTGTGGTATTGAACCTCTTTGGTTTGATTTAGACACATCCTCTATTCAACCCTACACAATTCTGCTGTGACACTAGCGAAAGTTTCTCCTCCTTCCTCAAACCGATCATCACTCAGATGTGACACACACATCTAAAAGTTAGCACTGTCCACTGTGCGCTGCTAATGTTTTTTTGCTGTTTGTATCGAGATACTGACAGACACTAAGCACTTGCAACAAGTTGTACTGGCTGCAGCTCCTTAACAGAGGCTGTGGTGAATGGTGATTGGCTAAAGCCAGCTATGATGTTGCCCCTTATGTATGTTGGTGATGACTGTCCTAGGGCTGGCTTCTACCAAACAGGAAAATATATTAGATATTATGAGACTTTTAATACATTGTATACAACAATGAAGCCTTGACTCCCTGACTTTGTAAAACAAAATATAACATTAACACATAGATAAATGTAGTGAACTGTTTTCTTTTATTAAAATAAGAAATAATTGTGCATTGGCAGAAACTTGGAACAGCAGAGAAAGCAAGCAGAGTTTGATTAGAGAGCACATCTCACTCAAACAAAGCATATCATGTCACATGATAGGAAAGAGAGAGAGAGAGGGGTGGGATTCTTTATTCCTTGGTGATCTGACACAGTCATTCTCTCTCTATCTTATTCTGTGTACTCATATACCAGAACATCTGCTATTTGATGAAAACAAAAATGGCAATACAAGAGAGTGAAAGAAATAGTTCAACCTTTATGCTCAGAGGTGTATGTGTGTATAAGTGTGTGCAGTCTGCCCTAGTTTGAGCTGTTTGTCTGTTTGAAACTGATAATCGTTGGCTCTTGTGTCTACTGTGAGATCCAGTTACCACCACTCTATGAGAAAATATTTTCCACAGTCACCTAGGGCCAAATGAACTTACCTTACCTCAGATGATTTTTTTCTATACAACCCTGTCTTAAGATAGAGGAAAGTGAATCTTTTTGGAATATTGGTCTTTTGTAGTAAATGTGACCGCAGGCACCTGCAGCAATACAATGTTAAAATCCCCTGTCATTATTAATTGCGATAGCTAAAAACTAGCTAAACAAGTGGCACTCTGCAGCCAATGCTGTGGTAGTTACTCAGTAGTTAAATTACTTTATTTTTTTTACCATTATTAGATATTGATATATGATTGATAAGAGTAATGCCAAATAAACTACAATTTGTGATAAACTGTGGTAACCAAATACTTCCACATAGAGAATGTGGAATTCGCTCCAAATATTCAGAACTTTTTCATACTTTACACTCTTCATGCTTTGACTTAACCAACTTGGTGGGAATGTGGCTATTGAGTTTTCCCATAAGCTAGGGGATTTCACCTTTGGCATTGGCTGCACATCTTCCACTACATATTCAGCTACAAGCTGCGTTAGCACCTTCAAAAGAGATACTTTTGCTAGGGGTGGGGGTTGAGGTTTATTACGCTTCTATGACCGCCGACTAGCCACTCACAACAGGTAGAAGTTGAGTGTGATTTCTTGGTAGCGCTCAGTAAACTGACCATTAAACAGATGGTAGTAGAGTTTTTTTTTAATATACCAGTAATAGAAGGGATGCCATTAAATAACCCAAAATGCCATAATGATCCCCTTGTGGACATTCTTTGTGGACAGGCTCCAAGCGTTCGGGGTTTACTATGTTGTTCAGAAAACAACCAACCTTGGGGTTGATGCCCCCAGGTTTGATGCAGTATCTGGGTAATCTCATGTTGGACCTATCACTTGTGTTTGTGTACAGGCTTCATGCTAAGAAAATAACAAGAAGAGTGAAATAAAAATGTCTGTTTGTTTGATAGAAGCGTATTTAAAAATGACGTTTCTGAAAGTAATGCGTCACTTCTTGAGTGACTATACATGGGTTCAGTGTTGGTCCAACTGATATAGAAACCAGAGTTTTGGCTTTTGACCAGACAGGTTGTTTATGCTCAGATTACCATTTCACAGTAACTATTTATCAATGTGAAGCTTGTTTTCAAAGCAAAACAAGGCATCTACAACAGGCTTGTTTTCTGAATCCTTGTCAGTCTTTTTCTTCTGCCCTGTCTCTGCCTCAGTCACTCTGCAACATCAGTTTGAATCAGAAACGAAACTTAACGAGCCTGATAAATCTCTTACATTGCAAACACAGTGTGTCTGAAGTCATGATCAAACTTGTTTGGCTGGGAACTGACCCAATGGCAACAGCTCTGAAATCATTTCTGATCTCGCAGTCCAGTGACCTGAAAGCACGAAACTGCTATGTATGTAATTGAGTTCTTATTAATATCTCATAGCTATAGCTTAACTTGTATTTTTTTGTGTCCTGCGTTTTCACCACAACCTACATCTTTTAGAACATCATATAAATATTGATGACTGCCACCCTCCTTTACCACATCCGTCTTGTTCTTGACCCTTAGTATTGGCGTCAGGATTTTCCTCTCTCTTTCTCTCTGTACTTGGTGGCTGTGGATTTTCCATCTCCCTCTATTAATAGTCCAAAGATTTGTTTGTCCTTCCACTCTGCAGTGTCGTGTTGCCTCTTGGGTGCTATTAATAACACTAGCTAATACAAATATATTGATACCTTCAATCCAGTGATAAGAAAACATGACAGCCTTAATTTAATCAGACTCCTTTTTTAGCGTCTCTCAGTCACAGAGACCGAAGTGAGTGTGTATGTGGAAATCCAAGGTACCTGTGATCGCTCAAGGCTTTTTTTAATTTAAGCATCATGTGCCAGCCTTATATATTTTAATTGAAACCAGATAATCACTACCACCAATCACATGTATTAACAAGTACTAGGGTTATGTATGGGCATGCTACAACAGACACCATATGCAGTAGTTAGAGTGGGCATTTCAGTTCATTGAGGTCTATAAAACAATTTCATATTCTCATTTTAAACGTCTGCCATTAAAACTAATTAGTGACTGAATCACCTGGACCAGGTGACAGGAAGATGTTGCATTTCATTTTACTCAAATTCTTGTATTGTGGTATCATTTGCATTATTAACCTTATGTTTAAATGTATAGTTTGATTGCAGTGTATACTTTACATCAATGTTAACAATGCTTACAGCATTATCACAACGAATAGGCTATGTTAGGCAGCCGAGTACTGAAGGAGGAGATACATGAGCATACTAACAAAGATCAGGCCCTTTTCCATTAACTTTTACACAACACAAATAGCTGGTCTCTCTCATTCCCTGCTTATGAATGTGGGGTGTCTGGAGTGGAATGGCAATAGTAAAAAATATAATAATAAAGAGTCCCGTCTCTTTTTCTTTTGTTTTGCTCATGAAGGCAGTGACCAGATTGTTGACCTTTTGGATTTAACATAATCATCACAATATTGCATTTGGAAACGGTGTAATAATATGCACAATACAGTGCTTATACTGTTTGTTTTATAAAAATAAAACAAAGATAGGGCTGCATGATGTGGCAAAAAAGTCATATTGTGACTATTGTGGACAATATTGTGATTTAATAAACAATATAATGAGACTCGCATGGTTTTTCAAGTAATAGACACATTAATGATATGATATCACTGATAGAGCGAATCCAAACATTTAAAGTAACTCATGCTATCAAACTGTTTATGTTTTGGAAAATAAATTTAAATTTAACTTACATTTACAGGGACAAACAACAGGGACAAATGATTGATAATTTCTGCTCATTCACGCTTCATTCTACTTGCTGCTCCCCCCTTATTATACCTGGCCAAAAAGTGTTCATGTTGATGTTTGCTTTTTTGAAAAAGATTTGCTAATTTTAGCAATACAGTAGATAAACTGCCACCACTACACACCTGACCACACGCTCCGCCATTTATACCGAGACTGATCATCTCTTTATTAGCGACATAAATACATAACAAGCAAACTGCACACAGTCACAGGTTGTCTTGTTCGCATGTGACAACCTTAATTAAATCACTGCCTTTTGCAGTTACGTAATTGCACAGGCTGACATTGCTATTGCGAATAGAATTGCGCAGCACTAAATGAAAACCTATCAAAATTGTTGCTTTTTTGTAGGTTTTGTGGTTGAAAAGATAATTTAGATGACAAAAGTACAGCAAAAACATCAATAAATAAATTAATTCTGTAATGAATTTATAATGTACTGAAGTTGGTAATAGCAAGAATCACAGCTTTATATTGTGGGTTATTTAGATCACTTCCTCAAGCATCAAGTCCTATACTGAAAATGAGTTATTTCTCATTTCTGGTTAATGTTCTGAAAGTAGTAGCACTTAAACTTAATCTCTTTATTTATAAACAACATAGGTATTGGTGCAGCCAGGTAGTGAAAATATGTGCAGTTTTCTGTTCCTGTACTTCATATACATGTGACTATCTTTAAAGAATCAAAAAAAGAAAGATTCACAGATGTGACATAGTAACGAGACCACAACAACACAACTGGTGTTTAATAAGACAAATTAACCACACTGTTAAGTCACTGTGATAACACTGCAGCTTTGGCAAAAGCAGCATTGAATTTAGAAAGTGTCTAGTGAAAACACATCTAACTTGAGAAGGATATTGCTTTACAGCATCTAAAATCTAAAGAGAGGACCTTTACTTTGTGAAGAAAGTTAAGATTAAAAATACACAACAGTCCTTATTAATATAAATCATAAATATGCTGTGAAAGAATGTGAATTAACAGGCAGCTGGTCTATACTGATGCAGCAGCTGCTGGAATATTTGCAGATTGGTTTTACTTTGTGATCATTTAGTCTAGAGCAATGTTTATTTAAATTAAATAATTAAATATTTAAATTAACAAATCTGCTGTGCCAGCAGTACGTACAGTCAGCAGGATTGTGGACAAGAGAGATGAGATTCTGACCACAAGGAAAAACAAATGTCAAACAAATGTTCTTTTATTATGTTTTTGTGCAGACAGTATTTTGCACCCTAATCTGTATTCTTCACTGTACAGCAACAATAATGATCCTGTGTTTAAGTATGGGCCAGGTGTTGTAATAACAGGACTAGACAGTTGTAGATTGATTAATACATATTTTAACAGCTGGGTCCATGTTGAGCTTTGCCCGTCCATGCATCTGTGTTTGCATCTGGAAACTGGACCCATGTAGGACTCTGCTCTAGACTGCAAACAGCAAAACAGCGTTCTGAACTTGCATATGGACTTTTGCTTTAAATAAAAATGTCCTTGAAGATCTGATGGACCTCAAGATGCATTGTATATGCAGGTGGACTACTCTGCAGGATTTTAGCTCTAAAAGTCTGTGAGCAAAAACTTAACTGAAAAAAAGAGTAAACACTTATGTAATACTACAGTAGGTAATACTTAAGGCTCCAAACTTTAAACTAGACCCAGGTTTAGGTCACAGACACTCAGAATCAGCAGAATCAGTCCATTTTCGAGCTCCAGTCTTGAAGTTAATCCATCAGCCACGAACAGATATGCGTGACTGACACCGAAACACAGAGCACTTGGCAGAAGCTGTAATGAGCACTGATTGACCAGAGCCAACTATCTGGAGGGGGAAAATCTGGACTGGACTATGCTGCGGCTAGATTCTACCAAAAAGGAAAATGTAAAGAAAGCAGACAGTCCACTGCTAACCCAATTGGTGGATGTCTAGATGCACCCAGGAGTCATATAAATAAATACAAAGACAAAAGAAATTGGCTTTTGCATAACAGGGGACCTTAATCGGTACACTCTAACACATATAAAGTTCAGAAAAGTGCCAGTAACCCAGTCAGTTAAGTAACAAATTTTTGACTTTTCCACATTGCCCCATGATCATTCATTCATTCATGTTCACCCAAACTGTGGCAAAGACCCAGACCAGTTAGTGGATGGCCATGAAAGATATAAGAAGGCTGTTGACATGCAACACCAACGATAGTCTTTGACTTTTCTTAGAGATCATGTTTTTATGCTTGTTTATGTTTTGAGTATTTTGTTAGCATGCACTGGCTGAGGGCAAAGAGGTGTAAGCTGTGTCTTGTCTTCATATTTATTTGTGGCACCTCTCTCTAAGTTATATTTTTTATGACTTTTTTTTTGACAAAATGAATTATTTTGCTGTGCAACAATGTGCATTTTTGGCAAAGTGAAAGAGAGCGTGAGACACAGAAATATAGATAGATTTAAATATAGAGAATAGAATAGAATATGTATTTTTGTAGGCTACACACAGGCCTTTTTTCAACAGTATCTCAACATGCTCACACTCAGCATCTCTCTCAACGTGTGTGTATTTGCAAGATGGTTAGATTCAGATGGTGAGTGTGAGAGCGCGTGCTGCAGCGTGTTTTGAGCCCAGTGGAAAAGCAGGAAGAGTTGCTAATCCGCACGGCTGGCCGAGCAGAAAGGCCATTCATATTTATAGCTGACTGCATCACATTCTGTCATACAAATGCCCAATACTAAGACCAGGAACAATAATAACTTCAAGACAAGGTAGAAATTCAGGTATGGGACTGAAGAAAAACACGTATCTGAGCCATATTTATACTCTGTGTCCCTCCTTTAATACAGATGACACCATTACTTATAAGAAATAAAATTATTATAGAATCATCTGTGACAGCACTGCAGGTTATAAGGGAACATTTAGACTCTTAAAACATTAGCAAAAAGAGGGAATGCGATGACAGATTAAGGCAATGTCCTGTTGCCTGTCAGTCCAGGTTTTAAAATAGCAAATCTTAACACTCATGAGAAAGATTACAGTTAAGTGAGCCCTTTTAAACAAATAGTGTATTTATAATGCAGTTACTCACTCTGTAGTTTAAGAGAGATATTGGAACTTTTTCATTAGACTTCACTTCATGAAGGTACTTTGTGAAAGCATTGTATACAGTCAGCAGTGACTATTAAAGGATGACACATAGGTCAGTCTAGTGTCCACCAAATTACTAGCGATGTTGTGCTTATTGATACAGTGCCCCTGTAGGTTGTTTCCTGATATTTTTAGCCTGCTCCATCAAAGTCATGCAGAAGTAAGACAGAAATAACTAGATCTGGAAAGCAGTAGAGAGTCTTAAAGTGATCTGAGCCTGTGAATGTTATTTACAGTAACAGGTCACATTCAGTCATTGACATATACATGTCTATGCCAAACAGTCAGCAATTCTGAAGGTAGAAAGAAATATAAGTGACATTTTTAAAGAAAACTTGTAGTTTACTACTGAATGACCATTACCGGTTGTAGATAAAACTTTATAGGATCTTAGAGTAACTGTACCAACATGTATGACCAAAAGTTTCCTATATAAAAACCAATATTTGATTGTTTCAGAGTTGTGGAAGCGTGTGTGTGTGTGTCTCTGGGTTTGTGCAGGAGCACCCTCCTGCCATGATATTAGTCAGATGAGATATTTCAGGAGAACAGACTGTTCTCTCTCTGTGTGACTCCAGTCAGCGTGCCATTTTCATGAATCATATCACTGACCGAGATACATCATTGTATCTGCACATGCTCAGATATACAAACACACATATAACAGAAGCAATTGTGGACTAAAGCTCACAACTACTAGAGGAAGACATCAGGTGTTCACAAGGGACATTTTCTCTACTAGGAAAGAGTTTATTCAGACAGCAGGATTAACAACTGCAGAAACATTGTGTTATACTTTCTCTTAAAATGTTTAGGCTAATGTAGGGCTGTGCAGTCATACATTATTGTAGTCATAATACCTTCACAAGTAATTGTCATGTAGCAATATTGGTTTGATGCCGTGTTTGCAAGTGTGTCATAATGTGGACATCTTGTTAGTGTTGGAGATATCTTTCTCCAATGTATGACAGAACAACACAAAAACATAGAAATGCAGCAGCTCAAAATTGTTGCTTTTCAGACACCACACCCATTTTCATGCAATTCCAGAGCATTTTTTGTACCCGGTGAAAACACAGAATGATAGATGAGACATAAACAATATGAAAGCACTGTATAGAAATGGCGCCGTAAATTGCAGCTACTGTATGTTATGTTATGTCACTGTATGTTAATGTCTGATCAAATGTGCACTTTTACTATAAAGTGGTGGTTGGTTTGACCATGCAAATGTGAAAAAGACTCACTTTACTGCAGTGCAGCAGACATAGTTTTTACCCAAAGTTCTCAACTGCTGTCACAAAACCTGGACTAAGATGCCTGTGCCTTGAATTAAAATTTGGACAGTATTGAGATACTACTACTTTAGTTAGACATAACATTACGACCACTGATAACACTGATTATTTCTTCATCACGGCACCTGTTAGTGGGTGGGAAATATTAGGCAGCAAGTGAACATTTTGTCCTCAAAGTTAATATGCTAACGGCAGAAAAAAAGGTGAACCATAATGATTTAAGCCAGTTTGGATAGGACCAAATTAATTTTTGCTCGACGACTAGTCAGAGCATCTCCAAAACTGCAGCTCTTATAGGGTGTTACCGTTCTGCAGTGGTCCGTATCTATCAAAAGTGGTCTAAGGAAGGTACAGTGGTGAACCGGCGACAGGGTCATGGGCAGCAATGCACATGGGGAGCGAAGGCTGGCCTGTGTGGTCGGATCTAGCAGAGGAGTTACTGTAGCTCAAATTCCTGAGGAAGTTAATGCTGGTTCTGATGGGGTGTGTTGTGTATGGGTCTACATAGCTGCAGACCACTCAGGGTGCCTGTGCTGACCCCTGTCCACTGCCGAAAGCACCAACAATGGGCATGTGAGAGTCAGAACTGGACCACAGAGCAATGGAAGAAAGTGTAAAAGTGTTATTTATTTTTGTTATTTACACAGTATTTTTTTTATGTTGATACTGGAGGGAAGCAAGTGATTTAAGTTTGTGGCAAAACCGTTTAAAGCTGTTGAAAGTAAAGTTGTTTTACTGCATATGATGAGTTATTCAGCAAAGTAGCAAACTAAAAGGCATCACATAGTTCAAATGATATCTCAGCTGGGAAACAATCTTGTGCAGTACATGACTATGACTAAGTATGTATGCAATGTACACTGTGTGTTCTGTGTTTCCTGTGTTTACACTAAACATCTCAGTGTATGTGATATGTTGTCTGTTTGTGTGTGTGCTTGTAAGCCAAATCTGTGGTATAGAGTCCTAAAGTTTCAAAGTTGTCATTAATAAGTTAGACCACTGGTTGCATCAAAACTCTTAACTAGAGCTAGAAGAAGTGATTATATTACATCCGCCTTAGCCTCTTTGCACTGGTTTCCAGTATGTTTATTGGCTGTTGATGTTAATTTTAAGATTTTATTACTGACTTTTAAAGCCCCACATGGTCTCTCCTTAAGCTATTTATCTGAACTATTAGTACCATATGAGCCTACACGTAGCCTGAGATCTAGGATCCTCAGTATGTATCCTGAGATCCTCAGATAGAGGTTTTCTGTGTGTTCCTCAGGCACAACCAAAAATGAGGGTCGACAGAGCTTTTGCAGTCAGAGCCCCTAAGCTTTGGAACAACCTGCCTAAGGATATCAGATCAGCAGACTCAGTAACCTTTTTTAAATCCCTTCTTAAAACATACTTTTATCGGACAGCCTTTCCTGATTTTACTTAACTCTGATGTTTTCTGTAATAGTCTCTCTTTGTTTTATGCCACTTTATTTATTTGCTGTTGTTGTCTTATGGTTGTTCTATTTATTGTTGTTCTATTTTAATTACTGTTCTATACTCGTGTTAAGCACTTTGTTTTTAATAACAATAATACATTTTATTTATAGAGCACTTTTCTAAACTTGTGTTACAGATGAAAAAAGTGTCCAGGGGAATTCCTTACACATGTCTGGGTGCACACAAATACATACAACTGCCACTGCCACTTCCACAAATAGGCATCAAACAGAGCAGCCAAAAGAAAGCAACAACCACACCAACTTATCACTTCACTACTGTTAGAAAGTGTAAATGTGTTAATAAAGTGAATAATGCTGAGTAGATGCAGTAAATGGGACAAAATGCTTTAACAATACCCTAGAGGAACAATAAAGACAGGGATTCAGTCTCTGTCTCAGTCTCAGTGTTTTATCTTAGCATGTTTGTCAAAGTTAATTCATGTTATTGCTGGTAATACAGTTACATGTTGGAACAAAAGCCAGTAAGCCACAGAGACTGGTTCAGACTGGATATTTATCAAGTTATATTTGACAAATGCGATTTACATCAATAAAAGGCAGTAAGCCAAGCGATTCAAGAGATGACTGGTAACAATGCTCCAGAGAAAGAGTCATACATTGAATCAGTTCTTATTTATCTGTCAGCTGTTTTGGCAGAGCCTCTGGAGAGAAGGAAATCTGTGTTTACTTATAAACAGTAGCACATGCTTGCATACGGGATACAGAGACACCGTGTGCAGATAAATTCAGTCAAATATAGCAGCAAAGAGTGAGACAAGACACAAACTAGCACAGCAGTGTAGTGTAGTTACAATTATTTCATGTGTACAGTATGTGTGTGTTTCCCTCACCCCTCTCCCTTGAGTGCCCTCACCTCCTCAACCTATCTCAACCTTTACACCTTTGCACATTCCCCTTCTGACTGAAACTAGGTCTGCCTCCTCTTTATTTTCCTCTCTTTCTCACAATACTCTGTTTTTTCTTTCTGTTCCCTCCACTTCTTTCTGTTATATAGATATTCTTTCTCTTCCCCTGGATTGAGATACCCCATCTCACAGCACCCCCAGTCACTCTGTCCATGACCAGTGACCTCTGGGGTAAATGCAAGGTCCAACCTCGCCAGGAAATAAAGACATTACCTTCCTCCCGCTGTCTGACCCCGCTCACCTCCCTCGTCTTCCCTCACCCCTTCCTCCCTAAATCCCCTGTGTACCATCTCCTCTTCCATTTTCTTTTTCCACCCTTCAGCCACCTCTCCCAACACTGATTTCTTATTGTCTTGTGTCTTCCTGTTTATGTTTCTTCATTGTTGTCTTGACTATAACGGTTTTGTTTTTTTATAATAATAATTTAAATATTTAAATAATTCAAGTCAGACACGATACAAATCTTATAATAATAATATAATTTAATATATACATTTTAATATTGATTTATTATACATGTAAATGGATTTATTGTGTTTTTTAAAATGGTTTGCATGTTAAACACTGACTTCACAGATTTTTTACCTGCTTCCTATAGTTCTGCTTTGGAGAGCACATGTTTGTGAGTGGTATTAATTAATCTTCTATCTGACTTCCACTTTTTAACATCTTCCTCTAGTTTAAAAACATTATGTCGTCTGGAGGAGTTCTGCAGGAGCAGTTCAACCAAGACCTTAACCTCTGTTGTATCATCTAAACTGAAAAAAATTATCTGAATAATGTAATCTGGTGGAGTTTTCAGATTAAAACATGTATTTATTTAATTAAGACAGAGGAAAGTTTAATATATACCTTGCAGACACACTGACTTGCCCTTTCACACATTCACTTTTTTGCTTTTTGACTCTCAGCTTGAAACAGTGTTGCTAAAAATATTCAAATCATCCAGTACTGTGCATATATAGTACAAGAAAATGGGACATTATATTAACCTTTGGATGTGTATGTTTTTCTTTCTGTTGTTCTCCAAGTCTCTTTTAAATTGTTAAATTGGATACTTGAGTTTCCCCTGAGAGACACTCCGTCTGCTCCAAATATCTCATTCTATTTTTTCAACAGCTTCCTGCTGAAATCATACTCAGACATTTGTCTTACTGAAGAGCTGAAGAATGGGTTTCATGCAAAGTCTCTCATCATCTTTATCAGTATATACTCTGATTGACTAATGAGCTTGGTTAATGTTTTGTGTAGCAAGTGAGCTATCTGTCTCCATAATATTATGACACGATAGATTAGAGCATTACTTTTCTGTCTTCTGAGTTGAGGAACTTGTTCATGTCTCGAAAACTAGAATAAACTGTCCAAGACAATAAGGGCAACATATTAAAATTCAGTTTTAAAGTGAAATACTTTAATGTCAGACAGTGTGCAGTGTGCACATCTAGCCCCTCAGCTAGCTAAACTTTAAATGAGTTTGGAAAGGAGGGCAGACATTTTGAGCATTCCCATTAAATACACAAAGAAAAAGTGTTAGCATACAGTTTTATGAGATCGATTGTGTTTTGTCTGTGAGTGGTTGGGGGGTATATTTGTGTCTTCTTGTGTTTGAGCTACCATGGCTTTGTGCTTCTTTGCATGTGTGTCTGCATCATTAGTGTGTTGGTTTTTCATCCACGCTAGTGGAAAAGTGTTCCCCTGAGATTACTCTTCTTTTCTCCCTCACTCCCTTGTTTGTAAGAGAAAGAGAGATTTGTCTGTTGTAGTTGTTTGCAGCTCACAAGTCAAGCGTGTCACCTGTGTGGAGCGCTTGGCTTTATGCATATTCATAACTTTTTTCCCATTTCAGGATATAGAACACAAACAGACAGAAAGCAGCATACATACTTAATCTCGTTTCTCACTTCAGCTCCTCCTCTCTCTTCTGAGTTCCTCTCGCTTTGCTCTAAGATGTTTGTTTGAACTTCATTGAAAGTAGGAAAGATTTACTTCTGCCATTCCAGGAAAGATAGGTGCTGGGCAGTGACTGAAATACGGAAAAATACGATGCACTTAGATATTATTTTTTTAAGAACTAAGAATAGTTCAAACATATTCTTTATAAGAAAGACCAAATTAGCATTATAGCTTAATGTTTATTTCAGATCCCAGTCTGGCATGCATTTTATGCAGTGACTCCTGTAGCCTTGCCCTAATGTCTTTGTGAAGCTCTAAAATAGTCACTGTCCCTTGTGCCTTCTGGCAGTCGTAAAACCCACGTTTCACTTGAGCTTGTGGTGCAGCTGTATGTGCTGCCTGTAGGCAGTGTAAATTTAAAATGCTGTTGTAAAGCCCTTGCAGTTAAAAACAGATCATAGTACAATGCATTGCAGTTCCATATTGGCTATTTCAGGAGGATGATTCATGTCAAGAGGGCAGTTAATGCAAACACTAAGCAGCTATTTTTTTTATTTTAACATTTACGCCAGTTTTAAGTTCTAATTCATTTTGTGTGACGTCCTGCCTCCTACATTCTCTACCCAGGGACTGCCCCTTGTTGAATCTAAATGGACTTTTGAGACATTGTCTGAAGTTTGTATGTGAAAACAGCTTAAGGCTAAATCTAAAAAGAAAAAAGAAAACAACTAATTATTCAAATGAGTTAAACATAGCATAGCTTCACCTTTTATTACTTACTCACTATTGTAGCATATTTTATTGTTACTACACAACTTCTATTTTTAATTAAAATTCATGGCAAATTAGTGAATGTGTATGAAAATCCTATTTGCCTTTATAAATTTGCCTTTAAGTGTTTTCTTGAAAGTAGACATGCATGAGCTGCAGGTTGCCATTATTGCATTATAGACACACCATGGACAGGGCCTTTATTTCTATGTGGTGGGTTTGTTTTATATGGTTTTCTATACTCTTTTGCTGACCTGTACATACCTTATAGAAAAAGTTCAAGAATATTGCTACCTAAATAAAGTAGGTCTATGTTATGTTTTTTGAGCATCGATAGATGAGAGAGGTTTGTACACTGGCAAGAAAAAGTTGGACAACAAAGACAATGTTGGATTTTTACTTAAAAATAGCAAAAAATGTTCCATATCCATCTGTAACAACTTAAGCAGCAGGTAAACCATCTAAACCTGAAAAGAAATTGCTACTCCTTCGGTGTAAAACATCTAAAAATACAGTAGCTCCAGAGATACATGGGCAGTGACAGAGTTTTTATGATTTTTCCTTTATACACCACCACAACTAATTTGAAATAAAACAATTAGGATGTGATTGAAATGTAGACTTTCAAGTTTACTTTAAGTGGTTTTACAAAACTATACTATTTACCATTTAGGAATTATTATGCAGGCTATGTGAACTGAATGTGAACTTTGGAGCCATCACCAGATTTTGAGTTTCGTCACTGGAGATCCTTTGCCAGGCCTTCTCTGCAGCCACCTACAGTTGCTGCTTTTTTGTTGGTCTTTTTACCTTCAGTTTTGTTTTCCATAACTAGAATCTGCTCTATAGGGTTAAGATCAGGTGACTGACTTGGCCATTGAAGAATATTCAGTTTCTGTGTCTTCATAAAGTCATTATCCATCTGCACTGTGAAGCGTTGGGCTGTCAATTTTGTAGCATTTGGCTGAATGTGAGCATAGCCATCTACACCTCAGAATTCTTTTTGCTACTTCTTCTTCATCGATAAACACCAGCGAGCCCGTTCTCTCTGCACCTTTCATGCCCGTGCCATAACACTGCCTCCGCCATGTTTGACACAGGATGTTGTATGGTTTGGATCATGAGCTGTTTCTTTCCTTCACCATACTTTTCTCTTCCTATTATTTTGGTACAAGTCAGTCTTGGTTTCATCTGTTCGAATAATCTGATTCCAGAACATAGGAGGCTTTTTTAGATGTTCACTGGCAAAGTCTAATCTGGCGTTTCCGTTCTGGAATGTTACTAGTGGTTTGCACCTTGTTGTAAACCCTCTGTATTTACATTCTGCTTTGGCAGTGGGAGAGTGGGTGATGTCCACTATGTGCATTGCTCCCACAGCATTCTTCATAGTTGTGCATTAGTTTTTTGGAGAAGAAAGTAGCTGCTGGAATATTCTTTGTGAAGGCTTGGCCAGCTCAATTAACTGATCTGAACCCCATTAGGCTGATGTAGGAGAAGCTGGACTGGCGAGTTTGGGAACACTTTGGGAAGTGCTGCAGAAGGCCTGGGAGGAAATCACACCTGAAAATCTTTAAAAAGTGATCAATATAATGCCACAGTTTTGTCAGGCAATTATTGCTGCAAATAGTGTTTTTTGTTTTTTATGACAGTAAAGTTTAATATTCAAATTTGATTTTTTTACGAATATTCTTGGAATGAATTGTTGTGAACGAAACATAAGAATATATAAGTGTGTAGGTGTTTCCAAACTCTTGCCAGCATATAAATGTCATCATGACGTAAAAGTGCTCTCTGAATGTCACCCTGCAGTTATGATATGCAGTTTGCATGTGCAACTTTAATCTTGTAATCTGAAATGCTCATAAAAACTTTGTGAAGATTTTCAAGGACGTACCTCCCTTTGTTCCTTACTCAAAGGATGTGACTCACTTTACTCGCTGGTATTTTTAGATTTTACATTCATTCAGCTTATTCTTCTAAACATTATTTACTGTATAAACCTATTTCCCCTTATTAATAGTAGGCATGAGGACAGTAAAACTGCTGTTGAAAATCCTACTGGCTACAGGATCACACCGCAGTGTGTGTGAGCAAGAGCGAAGGGGTATAGTGAGGTCAGGTTTGCAGGAGAGTTTTTCTAGCTGTGTGTTTGATTTGGTTTGGTTTATAACAGATGGGCCTACTGTGACCCACAGGCAAATGCATGTAGCCCCCCACCCCTACACACAAGATTGCGCTCACACACATAAAACATACACATACAATGACAGCAGATTTTCTGCTCCAGAGCATATAATATTCAGAGGCTTTGCATTAGCACACCATTGGTAAGATATCTAACATGAATGCACCATTCTTATAGCGATATCCCAAGTCAATCCTATATTCTCGGCTTAATGAAATGTTATCAGCTAAAGTACATCTAATTAATAATCTGCTTTTCTGTCCACATCAGCCTGTTAGTGTTACAATGATGCCATGTCCAGTATTGAGAGTTTATTGCTGCGTAACAGTGTGTAAGTGAAAATTTGAGTTACTTTACTCTGAAGACAACGCATCAGTTAACTCCCCTCTCTCCTCTTTACTAGCAAAGCTAAGTGTATAAAACATTCTGGTAGAAGCTTCACCTTTGTAGTCTGTGCTTACCGGCACTGCTTAAAATGACAAATATCACTGGCAGTAGGTCATCAGTTCTGCAGCTGTTGCTGATTAAACTAATTCCCAGAGTTACTTGATGACAAGCCAAAATTAAACATGGCTGTTGGAAGCTGGTTATTGTATTGAGCCAAAGATCATTTGTGAAAGGAAGAAGCTCCCCTCTGTAACACTACTGCACCATTGTTAATGGACTGACTGTATAAGCTACTGTAAAAAAATGTCAATGTGTATTCAATACAGTGGCAAGCAAAAGTAATGGCAACTTTTTGCGATCACCTGGTTTTCTATATAAATTGGTCAGGAAATGACCAATGGCACAAATATCAATAAACGCTATAACAACTTTCAAAAAATGGTGTATTAATAACTGTTTGCCACCGTTGGCAGCAATAACCTCAATAAAGTGCTTTGTGTAGCCGTGGATTAGACCTGCACAACATCCAGGATGACCATTCTTCCTTACAGAACTTCCTCATCCATGCTTTTAGGGTGACTGGTGGTTTTTTCAGGGCATTTCAGTATCTCTGTCAGGTTGAGGTTTGGGATTTTAGATTTTGTGTATATGATGCCATTTGTAGTTGATTTACTTTGATGCATCTGAGCATCAGGGTGGACAGCCACCCTGACATAATCTTGGACACTGTGATGGTTTAGGTCCAGAGGCGAAGGAGTTTTAACACCAAATCAAAATTAAAGGTTTGTATTCTATTTCACTTTTTAGGCCAAATGTTTAGAAGAGCATAATTTACTCATTAAACTCTTTAAAAGATCTTAAAAAGACCTTACCTCTCTGATTTGCAAACTTGCTCGTGCACTCTTACTCTTACACTATTTGCCGTCTTTCTTGCTGTCTTTCTTTCTGAGTGCTTGTCTTCTCTATTTTTTATCTGCACTGCCCTGTCTGCCCTCAGCAGCAAACCTCTGCTTATTAGAGAATGAGAGAAACAGAGACAGATGAAGAGTGAAGTCAAAACGATAGAGAGAGAACGGAAAGAAATAGCAAATTTTGCTTGTCAGGATTTTTCTGTGTGTGTGTGTGTGTGCGCATGCTCGCATGTGTGTGTCTGAGAACAAGAGGAAGAAAGAAGAGAGGGATTTTTGCTTATCAGACAGGAAGTGGATCTCTTACAATAGCATTCTGACGTTTTCTCCTCTCTAATGTGGAAAACAGTTAAGATTCCTATTCCAGATACCATGTGTACGCACACACACACACACACAAGAACACACACAAACTTCGCATCGGTGCAGATAAGATGCAGCTGCTGGGTTGGAGACAGAATCACTGAGTCAGCCATATGTATTCACAGACTTAAGACAATCACTAATTCACATTAACACAAAAGCGCTCACACAGGCACACAAACATACACAAACCTACATGAGGCCTACATCACATACAGTGTTAGGCTTGGTATTCAGCTGATGCTACAAATACAGTTATATAGAAACAGCACAAAAAGGCAGAAGAAACAATCTGTATGTTTCTGAAGCAAAGCAGGAAAGCTGTAGATTATAAAAAGGAGAGGAAAGGAGAAATAATGTGTTAAATAAGACTGTATGTGTTAAATAAGACTGTATAGACAGTAATAAATGTCCATATTTTACTTTGTTACCAATTCAAATTGCTGATCACAGCCTTGAGGGAATTTCTTCATTAATTTCTTCGAATATGACTTTGAATTTTCACTTAGGATCAACGATGAACTGATTAGATGTTGGTGGTGAAAGGTCAAGGTCACCATCTATGTCCCATTCTCACCAATGCTATATCTAAGAAATGCATGGAGGGAATTTTATTACTCGTGTGTATGGACAGTCATGCATGTAAACTACATGACTGGTTGACAGATGTGTACAACCACCAATTTAATAATTATAGTTTTAATATTAATTTAAGTGCAATATATGTAACACCATAAAAAAGGGCGGGAGGAGAATCTGTTTTTTTTTTCTCGTTCCCATTGCCACTTTTAACACATTGATTTTACACATTTAATGATAAATCCCTTTAAAATTCCATAAAACTATTTCACCATAGTCTGCTACAAGCAGGTATTGGGATTTGTGGTTCAATATAATAATATATAATCTGTGATGATAGCAGTATATCAGTTATGCTCTATTGCTAAATTTTACTGAATCACAAATAACTCTTTACATCAGTACAGTAGCTATGTGTTGTTCCACACAGTACGGATGCAGGCAGGAACCCAAATATAGAGAACAGAGAAATTCCAAGCAGGAGAAAGACTGGCCAAGTCAGCTTGTAAACACTAAGTGATATGTGCTTACAAATTTATACTTGAACTATAAATTAAATTACATAGATCCAAGTATAGAGAAGCTCAAGTAAGTGCAAACAATCAAACAAGAAAAAAATGTGTGAAAAAATACAATGCCATAACTCTTGAATCAATGGAAAATTGACTCAGAATGTTAAAGTAAAAGGATTTCAGCAGCAGCTTGTGTTCATATTTTTAATCATTCTGCTTCAGGTAGCCACCATGAGTACGACCCATAGGACTGAGAACATGCCTACAAGTGTAGGGAGAAAGGAAAAAGAACACAATCACATTATAGTCAGGTGAGACCAGAGGTTGTGTTCTCTGTGCTGCTTAAAGTGGCTTGCCATAAAGTGAGGGTGGTATCGGACCCGATACTGGTATCGTTATCAGCACATTCCTACCCACGGGTGAGGAGAGGAAATTCTCATCACTCCACTGTGCTTATATTTTTTATGACCAATGTAACAGAATTTCAGTCCGTGAGCACACCTCTGTCAATTTAAAGAGCACTATGCAGTTCATAATAATAACATACAATGCTATTAGTTCATCAGACTTATGGAGTAGACTAATTAATTGTGCCGCATGGTGGATACAAACTCATAAGCTGCAGGCACAGCTGTTGCATTTCCCACTGTTTGACATGTATTTACCAGGAGAAGAAGTTTAGTGAACTATGGTGAAGTTATGGTTTATTGTTGGGAGTTATAATCTGCCAAAATGATTGATGGCTTTCAAATATTTTTGTCATTCTACAAAAAATTTGGTCAATGAAGGATAATTCTGGGTTAAAGTAACTTTTGGGTGGGACAATGCCCGTAAAGAACCTGAAAATATTAACGACCCCACACAGGTTAAATACCTAAAACAAGTAAATTAGAAATGAAGAAGCCTTTCAAATGAAAGGTTTTTGGATAATTACCTTTGGGATAATCCTGGGGTGACGTATGATTATCCCTATGTTTTCTCGACCTGTCTGCTGTGGTTCTGGTGGTAAAAGTCCTGTTAATTTTCTCCATAGTCAATTCAATGTGACTGTATAAAAGCTATTATATTGTAAGAAGGCACGAGCTGCTGCCCAATCATTTTTTTCCATCATTTAATTTTTCACACATTAAAAGAGTCACAGTCCCAATGCAGACAGGAGATTTCAGCGCTGTGAGGATATGTTGTTTGAGACCCTTTATAGCACATAATTTGGCTTTGACTGCTGGGTCAGTTAAAATGTTAAAAACAACAGCGCTTTTCCTTCAAGTGCACACTTTAAATTCCTTGTCTCAGCAAATCAGGAGGATTCACCCAGACTATGGCGGTCTATTAATTCACACAATAAATTGACACAAAGATGTACATTTTTTTCTTAGAGGTGCCTCGTATAATGGGAACAATAATAAAGAATGGAAAGACTGACAAGGAGTGAGGCATTGAGATGGTGTAACAGACAGAGAGGTATGAGGCAAAAGTAAAGTTGTTTTAGAGAGAAAAGTTGAGACAGAAAGGGTGACAGTCAGTCAGAAAGGTAGAACGAGGGAAAAGTGTTGCTCTGAGTCATATTTTCCATCTCAGTAAACCAGAATGATTCTGCTGTAGTCCAGAGCTGTTAAAATGTTTACTTAGAGTGTGTGTATGTGTGTCGCAGTGACTAGCAGACCAAGTCAGGCATATGCATATGCAAGACATGGTCATTCACTATACTAGTGCAGTTTCCCCACGTGAATCTTTTGTCACCAAAAACTCAATTTGAACTTTGCTGTGAAATGGCTGTGAAATGGACAAAGCAAAAGCTTCATGGCCCTAAGTGGATTTTAATGAGAAAGCCGAATTGAATCGTTGATTTTGTTAATTTTGAGCAAGTTATTTCCAAGTTTCAAGGTGGATAACGATTAGTTTGACAAGATTTCAAACTTCCAATTAATGAGGAGTGGAAATTTTGTAAAGTTTATAAAATATTGTCTTTTCTTAAACTGATAAAAGTTCATGCTCACAACTAATTGAAGTCATAACAACTGCTGTCAGCTCATTCGGTATTATACACCATGTTTAACAGTGGTTTTTTGAAAATAAACTGTACTTTTATGAAATTTTGTAACAGTTACAAGCCTTTCTATGGTTGATGTAGTTATAGTATGCTATTTTTATATAGCTGTTAAATTAAATTTCCTTTTACAGCACTGATAAAGCAGCAGACCAGAGTTCAGACGCAACAGGAAAATGCACCTAGAAAAGACCAGAAAATCTGGAATTGAGCGGTGTTCCCCTTTACCCATGATGAAAGAGAGATCAGATTTTTATATGTACCACAGTGGGGTCGACTATTGTCTGACTGATGAACAAACAGTTGGGCCATCCCCTAATCCCAGTAGGAGTTTACGCGCACACACACGCACACAGTAAAATCCCACTGTGTGTGTGAACAAACAGAGGATGAAAGGCAAGACAGCGAGGGGAAGAGCACATATAAAGAGCTGCTGTTTTATTAATGAACCTGGAAACAGGTTTGGGATTCTCAGGATCTGTTTGTGTGTGTATGCATGTGTATGTGTGAGAGTATATGTGTGTGTTTGTCTGTGCACTCACACTAAAGAAGAAACTAAGGTGGGTGCCTGGATCGTATAGACACACACACAACCACGGTCTCTAATAAATTCACCCTAATTCATTCTCTCTTTTCTCTGGGGAAGAGCCAGCAGTTTGCCTGATCCAAGGAAGCTTCACGTTACCTTCACTAAATAATTGATGTTCTCTCTCTCTCCGAGTTGCACTCACTTGCTCCCTCTGTGTGTATCTGTCTGTTTTTTTTAGTCTGGTTCATTTTCTCTCTGTCTCTATTTCTCTGTTTTTTTCTGTCTGTCTTCCCTCCTCTCACTCTCTCCTGTATCAGTGTGTATTGTCTCTACATCATGCAGCTACACAAACACACACGCACACACAGGTATGAGGATTATGGTCACTAAAAAGAATTTCCCTGCAATTTGGACCATGCAGGTAGTTTAAACTTGTTTTCCCAGAGGTTTATGAAAACCAACAAACTTGTGTGTGTATGGTTTTTTTTGTATTTCTGTGTGTGGGTGTGAAAGAGAGAGAGAAAAGCGAGAGGGAGAAGTTTTAAGGGTGAGAGTTCTTCTCGGGTCCACGTCTCCCTGAAGGATTGAAACCACAGCAGAGTGTCTGCATATAGATGCACTGCGTGCGTGAAAGTGATATTGTGTATTCATGTGCCTCTGTAGTGTGTCTGTGTATTTCAGTGTGTGTGTGTGCGTGTGTGTATGTGTGTGTGGGTGGGTGGGAGTATGTGTGTGTTTGCAAAGACCTTTTTCCCCCACAGCCATAGGGACCTGACCCCACTAACCAGGGGTTAAGTGCTCCTTTTCTCTTTCTCTAACATTCATCTTGTACCCTCTATCTCTATTTTATTCTGACATGCTGCTCCCATTCCTATATTTCATGCCATTGCATTTCTTTTTCTCACATTTTCTGTGCCTGCTGAGGGCTGTCCACTGGAATCCAGATGCTTACCATTCACATTTATTGTGTCCCTGTGAATATGGCATTACACACATAGACACATAGTATAGTTTGGTATAGGCATTGTGGATGTTTATCTCTAAAGAGCCTTTATAAATGATACATTCTTAGATAAACCTACACAGTATAATGCAATCAAATGCAACAATAATTTCGCCAGTTGCTAAATAAGAGCTCAAAAGTGCAGTATGTGGTCAGTTCTTGTATGTTGGCACTGTGAGACATAAATGTTTTTTCATTAAATACCTTTGTGTGTCTCTCAAGTGCAGCGTGCACAAAATGATATAACAAACAGGAAGAGTAGATTGAGAAATGTAAGAGGTAAATCAAATAGGATCATTAAGAGTACATGAATGTATTGTACTAGATCATGTTTTAATTTCACTACATTGTTAGAAAGAAACAAATAGCCTGCCACACTTCCCAGCTAATCAACTGGATTTTACTGCATATAGCACTTTATGTGCTGTGGCAAGCAGTAAAGTGAAATCCAAAGCAGCACTCCACTGTACCATTGCCCTGCTTTGTGTGTGCACGCATGGGTGTGTGTATGAGCATGTTTTTGTGCTGGTTGGGTCTTCGCTGAGAGACTGAGAGAGTCAAGAGTCCCTAATCCTTGCCATCAGAGACTTCTCAACACACACACACATTCACACACATTCTTATCAGCTTGCCCAGTGAACCATTATGGTGTGGTGTGTGTGAGTGTGTGCGTGTGCTGATGAGGGGATACCACTCCTCCCATGACAGAGGTAATCCTGTTCAGTGGCAGGTCTGGATATTCCAACTGGTACGTGTGTGTGTTTGTGTATGTCTCTGTGTGTATCCCATAGCAGCAGGTTATAGAGCCCAAATGTACTGCCTGTTTGTCTGCCTGCCTCTCTCTCTGTTAGTTTGTCTGTCTGCCAGTTTGTCTGCTCTACTGTCTGTGTCCCATTGTGTCCACTTCTGTCCATCGTCACAAAATCGACTGTACCAGTAACTGGCAACTTTAAAGGTACATTTAGTAAAATGTTTAAAATAAATTACAATGCTGCTACTAGTGCTGATCCTAAAGAGACTCAACAAACATACAAATCATGACAGCAGTGACTGAGACACTAGAAACTGTCTAAAGTTAACACTTAACATAGAAGCTGCACATTAGAAGATACTCTTGAGCAATTTTAGACAAGCTATAAAGATCACAATGTTTTGTCAGTCAGATATTAAAAAACTGACTTCACACACTTACATAGAGTTTCATATGATTCATATGATGCAATGATCCACTCTCTTAGCCAGTTGTTTTGCTCTAAACTGACTGATCAACATGTGTGGCTGTGTTAGTGATGAGAGAAAGCTCTGTTTTTAAGATTGTTAAGATTGATTTAGATTTCACTAGCACTATTCTTCAATAGGCTTTCACTCTAGTGCACTGTGTGTCAAACCTGAGCTGAGCTGCAACAACATTCTGTAACATGTCATACAAGTTAAACAGACAGAATAGAAAAGAAACAGAAAAGGGTATGTGAGTACACAGCTTATTATTTTTTAATTTATTTCTGTTTGTAGCTCATTGTCAAATCATTAAAACATACTCAGATGTTCATTTTTTACTAATCTGAAGATACAAGATACTGTAGTATGTGCGGTCTGTATGCCGTCTATGAGTTCCGCCTTTTTCAACTCGATTCTGTGTATGTATGTACTATTAAATTGTTGCTAATTTTTAAGACAGTTTAAGCGCATGTGTGGGTGTATAGCAAGTTAAACTGTAAATTTGTGATTGTGTATATGTAATGTATACAGTGAATGTGTTTCAATATCAAGGCTGTTTAGGCGCATGGACGTGGTTTCAGTACCGTGAGTGCGTATGTTTAGCTGTGCACTCTCTTGTGTTTTGGGAGCAATACAGTGTCTGTTTTTCAGGACACCAGCGGGGGGCTAATGGAACGGCTTTGTTGGTTTAACGGAATTACCATCCTCTTTCGCCAAAATCAACTCATAATCTGCTTTACTGGCACCGCTAGGCTCACTGCCACACCACTGACAACACACACACAAGTGGTGATCAGCCAAAAACCAATAAAAGATGCTAACTCTCTTGTGAAAACTGACTCAATGAAAAGAGAGAGGGATAAAACGACAGAAAGGAGAAATACCAGTAAGACAATAAGAAAGGGCAAGAGGTATGAGGTGTAGAGACAGAAACGGAGGGCAACAATGGAAGAGTGGGGGCAGACACATGGAGAGAGAAGAAGAGATGCGATGCTGCAGGGTTATCAGTGATTAACAGTTCCACCCTATAGAACAGTTGGACTTCAAAGAAAGAGCAGCGCATTGTTTCCAGGCCTTTACTGTAACCCTGCTAGAAATGAGTGTTTATACACACACGCACACTCCAGGTTTAACAGTGGGTATCGGTGAGAAGCATGTGAGGGAAGATGGTAGAGATTGAAACAAGGAGGAGGGCTAGCGTCACGAAAAAGTGACACGCTGTTAGCTATGGAGCGATGATGAGTAAAATGGAAAACGAAAATACAAGCAACATCATGAAAACCGGAACAATATTTTATTAACTTGTTGGTGAACTGTATTTGTGAATCAGTTAAAGTTGATATGCATCCACCCACTGTATTTTAGTTTGTCAATTATTAATCTGTTTTCTTCTTATAGAAAATCAACTTGTCCTCATGTTAAAATAAACAAAAGTGTGTAAAGCTGCACACACACAAATTGAAATAAGGTTTATTGCCGCCCTGCTGTTGTCCCTGTTTTCCCAAACTTTTCTTTAGTGGACCATCAGCGTAACTGGAAGTATAAAGTATGATTGCAGAAGAATGGAAACAAACATAGTTGTCAATTAATAAATGCAATGTTAGCTATATTTAGCAAAAAATGTTTAAATATGATTTTTACTTGAAAATATTAATCATGTAAAAGCTTTTCAACCTATTCTCTCCAAAATGTATTTTCAGTTGTTATTATTAAAGGATAATTAAAGCTGCTTCTGATCACAAACACATTTGTATTTTACACTTTTGGAGAACTTCAGTAATTACAAACACCAAGTTGCTCAAACCAGATTTCACGTTTAGGCTTTGCCATCAAGCAAAGACTGAAAGTTTTCAATGTGGTACTTTTCTTTGTGCTAAGGGTAGTGTGTATTTTATCATTAGTGGATGGCAGATGGTTTGACGCCGCATATCATGTTTGACATACTTTATAGTACACATTAGGAAAGAGCCTGTTGATGTATTGTGCTGTGTCAGGTGTACCAGTCTCTTGCAGACAGTTTTGCATCTCCAAAAGGTCAGCCTATTAAGATGTATGAAATATTGACCACAGTGGAGTTTTTAGCAGAGTATCGCCCTCATCCCATAGTCACAATACACACAATGATCTCCGGAACAGCGACGCACTGACTTATTAGATTTACAGTCTTAATGTTGATGACAGATACATTTGAATCATGTTTCTAACATGTCTTTTGTGACATACAAAATAGGCTCATTACATGTGTATGCAGTGACTCTGACAGGGTTGCATCATCACCTTGACACTGAAAGACTGTTTTGTATATTTAATCTCTGCCATGCAGCGTTTGCAACAAGTGGATGGATTTGCCTATTGTTCAGCTGCCTACAAATATAACCATAACCATAAACTTAACACATTCACTCAGCACAACCTCTCACACACACAAACACAGTCTCACACCAGCCTCCACATACACACGCAGCAGTAAAATGCTCCATCAAAGTATAAAAGTGGAGCATGAGAGGAAGACAGAGAGAGAGAGAGAAAGGGAGAGGTCTGAGATCTGAGAGGAGAGGAGAACAATGGCTTTAAGTCTTGACAAACACTTAGCCAAGGCCTTTAGACTAACACTTTGGAGCAGACATGTCTGCCTGCATACCAATAGCAAACACTGTCACTCCCCATCTAACTCAGAGGCTTTTGATGTTCTATTCACAGAGATAGAGAGAAGGAAGGTGAAGGAGGGGATGGATGTAGTGAGTGCAGCAAAGGGGATAGGGGGAATGCAAAGGAAGCAAAAGGTAAGAAAGAAGGAGAGAAGGAAGTGATGGAGTTGGCTAAATGAGAGAAATGAGTGAGACCTGTAATTTTTTAACAAGCTAACACACTATAGCATTGCTGTGTAAACCGTTTTTTATTTCCTCCTCTTTTCCCTTTGTTTTTTCCGCCTCTATATACCTTTATCGCTGTGTGCAACAATATGTAGATCACAGCAGAATAAGTGACACAGAGAAGGAAAAAGAAGAGGGGACACAGAATGGATCCTAATCCATTACTCCATGGTTCGTAGTTTACAATCTTGAACATACATGTTTCATTCTCTTTACACGCTGACACTACATCTGCAGGGCAATGGTATATTTTTCACCTAAGGACTAGTACCCAGTTTTCAAGTGATGGGTTCAGTGTATGTTAGAGCTTTCACTAGTTCTGCTAAGGTCTTAACTAACATAATAACGTTCATTTAATCCGATTTTTATGTTTTACTGCATTACCTTTTGTTACATACAGTTTTGGTAACAGTGTCACATGAAAACAGCATTTAAAAAGTTTTATATTTTTTGGATAACAGCAGTGTAATGCAGTCATATATATATATACTGTGCCATTACAACCCAATCTTACATATTCTGAAGTACACAAACACTGGCAGGCACGAACAGACATGCTCACCCTATACACCCACACACACACAACCTCTGCAAGTTGATAAGTGTGTTAGGAGGCAGGGTGAAATTATTAATTATCAGGCTAATGGGCACCAGGCTGAGTTCTGCTTCATTAAGCTCTAACTGGTTGTGTGTGAATGTTTGTGTTTGTGTGTTTGGTGTATCAGAGGGCGGGGGAACCTCTGGGTAATAGACAAAGATAGGTGCACATAAATTCGCATGCACCCATCCACACGGCGATGGGGAGGGGTGTTTGTTTGTTTCACAGGTAGCACAACACATAGTCACTCAAACATACACACACACAAAAACTGTAAAAATCTTCTGTTCCATCAGAAGATAAGAGAACTTGGAGTTAACTGTGCAGTTTATTTTAACCCACTGACTTCCATGAAGCACTGTTTTAGTAAGAAGTGGTTATCAAGTTGTTCTTTTAGTGCTTACAGGTACTGATGATGATTTCTAATATTCAAATGAGGCCTTTGAATATGGTGAGCATGAACCTCAACATGTTAAAGAAATTAAAATGAAAATCTGACGTCTTTATCCCTCTCGAGTGATCATGCAGTACAAATGAAGTAATAACAAATGTGTCTATACACAATATATGTGCATGCAGTTGTATTAGTTCTGTGTTTGTGCCCTGAGTGGAATGGCGATGCAGCTTGCTCCACTTTATCCCTTGCAGGGTTGTGCTGGCTACGCTATGATAAGTAAAACGAGGGTTGACGTTAATCTGTCTCACTCCCACTAGGAAAGACAGATAAGGATGGGAGGCAGAGGGAAAGGCTCAGGGAGGGTGAGACAGTGTAAAGAGTCAAAGAGGAAAAAGTTACACAGTTGTAATTATTTGGATTTAGAATGAAGTTGCAACCAAATATAAATGCTTTAAGCTTAGCAGTAGTGTATTTTAACGACTGTTTAGTATTTTGTAAATGAGAAGAGAGTAGAAAACTACTACATTCAAGTCATGGAAATTGCAATTAGATGCTTTTAATTTTTAATTCACCATATTGGCTAATTTGTAAACATCTGAGAGGTACAACAAGAAAAGTATGTGACCATAGGTTTAAACATTAAGAACACACAGTGTAATAAGCTAAACATAGAAACAAAAAGGTCAACAATCTGCAATTAGACAAAGATTCACTGATACACACGTTTGTCCTCTTTCCTTTTTGTTAAAAAAATGCTTACTTTGCTGTGAACAAAACATACAGTAGTCCATGATCTGGAGACCTATTGCACAAAACCAAGATAGGGGATTAAGCCGGGATTTTACAATTTTCCTGGCTGAATTTATTTTTGACTTGGTTGCACAAAAGCAGGATAAATCATAGGCATGTCCCAATACCACTTGCTGTCTCAGTACAAGTACTTACATTTGAGTACTTGCTGATACTAAATACTTAATAATATTGCAGTTGCAACATTTTTATTATAAAAACTGCAATTACCAGGAAAGTGCAATAACATCAAACATTGTGCAGATTAGCTGTAATTATCAGTGTCAGAACTAGAAACAACATACAGTACATTTTTTTTTGGAAATGCACTGAATGAGAAGCATGAAGAAAATTTTGCCTTGTAACCTTTGTAATGAATCAGATTCGTGGCACCTACACCTTAAAGTTGAAAACTCTAGTCTTCTACATTGTGTTGAATTGAAATGCTTACTTTGGACATTATAATCATGTATTTTATTTTCTCTTTCTGTCAAAGTTTCTCTAATTTTTCTTTTGTGTGTTTGAGCTGATTATCATTTTACAGTTTAATTTGAAATTGAAGATCTCAGTCGAGCTTTACATGGTGTGTGTGACAGTTTATGACCGTTTGTGTGCGCGGACACGTGTGCTTGCCTATAAATAGATCTCATGGTAACATAACCAGGAGTCCGGGCTCAGTGGTTTTTCCCATTGATTAGCTGGCTTACTAATGTGCAATCATCTCCACCACTTGCACGCACACAGACACACACAACTGCACAGCACTAATGAGACTTGCTTAAGACCCCCCAGGAACAACCAACCACCACTTTACCCCTGGGAGGGACAAGGGGGTGTGATCGGGAGAGTGAAAAATAAGGGAGAACACAGTGAAGGAGAAATTGAGACTGAACGGTGTGTGGATAAAAGAGGGAGGTAGAAAGATGAAAGGTACAGAGCAGGAAGAAAGAATAAGTAATGGAATAAGTGCTACTGGCTTCATTTTTGTGAATGTGTGTGTAAGTTTGTGTGTGTGTGTGTGTGTGTGGTTAAGATGCCCCTGAGGGGTGTCCTCTTGCTGTCAATGTGTGTATCCCTGTGTCTGGCTGTATGTGTGTGCTAGAATTACCCAGAATGCTTTAGCAATTGACTGGCTGGCTAATGGCGTTCTCTGTTTTCCTCTGATGGTCATTGACTGGGCCTTCTCATCAATACCTGTTTTTACAGCTATTCTAGAGTTCTGTGTGTGTGCGCATGTCTGTTTATGTTGTGTGGACACATTCTACTTCACAACCATCATTGTGAGGACATTTTGACTGGTCTCACGATTTTTTGAGGGTTAGGTTAGGCTTTAGGGTTTTAGGGTCCTCTTATGTCACCTCTTGTAACTACTCTTTGATTTTTCCTTGTTATGTCCTGCCAGTTTTAAAATATGACATTATATCATTATTATGGTGCATTATGTGTACACTTGGACAGTAGCATGTTATATTTTATGGGTGGCTGTTTTTATGGGTGCTGCTTTGGGGCAGCATGTAGCTCAGGTAAGGGAGTTGTCTGTCCACCCCAGGGTTAGTGGTTCTCTTCCCAGTCCTCTCATGGCTACGTGTCCTAGTAGAAGACACTGAACCCCAGACCCTTGGCAGCCTGTCCAAAGAGAATTTCCCTAAGTTAATTAATAAGGTATCAGTTGTTGTTATTATTATTATTGTTGTTGTTGTTGTTGTTGTTATTATTATTCCATGAACTTGTTTAGCACTGGTGGTAAATGCTGTTGATTAATTACTGTAAAGTGAACATTCATCACTTGACTCTATAATGTATCTTATTTCATTGTAGTGACTAGATAAACTTTTGAACTGTCTCATGCACTGTGTGATGCATCTTGCTGTGACGGTTATTTGTCTAATATTACATTTTATAAGCTTAATACAACTTTCTTTTCTTCCGTATTTACCTTCTTCTACTCCAATGCATTCATTTTATGCATTCCTTTCAGTTTGTTTCACCCTCCTAGTGACTGTGCTTGTGTTTGGATTCATTTCTGCCCTCTCTAGTTTTAGCGCCACTACTTTTCTCTTTTCCTCTTCTTTCTCTTCTGTTCTTCCTCTTCTACTGTCTGTCTTTCCTCAGTTTGAAAAGGATTTGTTCTCACAGACACTCAGCAAGACTATCACCACTCCACCCAGGAGACCACTCATCTCTTCCTACAGCCCCCCTCCTTCCATCCATCTACCAATCTATCCATCCATCGATTGCCACTATTCCTGGACTTCTGTTATCCCACTCCTGGTCCAGCTCAGGTTTCCTTTCCCTTCCCACCACTCGGCTTTGCTCGCGTGTGGACTAACCTCTGCATCTTTTTGTGTGTCACATTTGATTAATTATCAAATCTGCTTCAGCACGTTAATCAGCAAAAACTGAAGTATTAATTTTAGAGCAAGATGAGTATTTACAAAAATCAATACATTATCACTTTTTATCCACTTAAAATACATGATTGCAGCATGTGACTCAATTCCATGCTCATTAGTAGCAACAGTGCCCTTGCTTACTAGTCACCTCTAAATGGTTTAAGTGGCACAAGTATTGATAACCTATAAGAAATTGTCAATCGTATGAGAGAAGCTGAGTTGATCAATAGCCTGACTGTTGTTATCAGAGCAGAGCTCTTTGCTCATTCATTCATCCATCCATTGGTTTACTAGTGTCATTTGTATGGAATATAATAATAATAATAATTGAATGTGTATGTTTTTATTGTATTTTTTAAGTGTTTATTAGTAACACTTTTTTGAAAGATGACATAGACGAGGAGAAAGTAATGGAGAACAAAACATGCAACCTCTCTTCTCCTTTCCACTCCACTGAATGTAAATTTCTGATCAGAGAACATTTTTTCTTTACTGTTTGTATTGTGGAATATTTTCCACATTTCCAGTCCAGTCTCTCCTGTCTTAGGAAGGGGTCTGTGTGGCAGAGAAAAGGTTGATTGCGGATGTGTGTAGACAGCAACTGTCACTGCAAGGTTTGATGTCACTGGGTCTAATTGTCGTTTATATGAACGTGAGAGAGGTGTTTGACAAGCTCGGGATGAAGAGAGAGCGGAAACACAGAAGAAGTAGGATGTTGAGAGGGGACAGTACAGAAGGGAAGATAAAGGGAAATTAAAAGAAGCATTAAAGAGAAAACACAGGAGAAAAAAGACTGAGCTATCATGCCTCGCCAGACAACATGCCTTTCTTTCACTGGTCTTTTAAAAAGGCCATCAGATGCAGATGTTTTATTAGTTTTTGAAAATACATCAGGGTGCTTGCCCTGTGTACGGATCCCCCAAGTGTCAACACTGGCTACCCAGTGGTGGGGTTGGGAACCGTAACTCTGTTCCAAATTAGACTAAATTCGGAAATCGAAATTACTGCCTACCAGGAAAAAAAATTGGCCACCAAAATTGGTATGAGCTAGCATAGCTAACGTTACAAGCTACAACAGTGTGTGACAGATGGAACACAGTAAACGGTCACAACTTGACTTTACTTCAGAAAGGTAAACAAAAGAAAAAATCTAATTCTGACCAAAAATATAAGGCAGTACAGATTTGATGTAAAAGACTGTACCGTATTTGATGTGTTGCGGTCTATGAGTCAGAGTGTCTAATCAACCAGCAGTAGCACCTCACGCAGGCTCCTCCAGTAAGGTACAGTTAGCTGTGACACACTGTTCTCTCTGGCAGGAAAACTGTGGACTGAGAGCGGTAATGGTATTATGTGTTCTTGGTTGTCAAATTTCCGTCATTTTAGGAAATGTTAGTTAAACAATAATAGTGGAGTATAATGAAAGATTTTCTTTTGTAATGTTGCCTGTCTACCACGCAGTGTTACTACTGTACTGTTTTAATTATCAACATCTGCAAAGTAGCAAAACTTGTCAGATAAATGTAGTGCAGTAAAGAGTACAATGTAAAAATGTAAATACTTCAGCATTGTACAAGTAATTAAAAATTGTATATAAGTACAGTATTACAGTAGTAACTAAATGTACTTATTTAATTATCACCTCTGCTAGTGTCATCTCGGGGCTCAGGGAGTTAAAGAGAGTAGAGAGATCCCAGCTTTAGCAGCCAGATTGCTGCATTTGAATGCTAATGATTCAAAGAATAAATATTGTTATCAAAGCATTTTACCAATTTTCATACCATTTGTAATCAAAACAAGATATCAATAAGAACAGGCATCCAAAATCAGAATCAGTAAAAGTCAAACGATAACCTAACCTACCCAGTGGTTAGTGTCTGATTTGTCCGAATCCCCCTGAAAGCTGTGCCAAAATTTACACATGGCCTCTGAGCCAAATCAGATAATGCAGATATATCTTCAGTATATAATTTTCATTGCTGCGTGATAATGCACAACAGTGTTTAACTAACTTCACAAAAAGATCCAGTATTCTACAAGTTGCTCTAAACAGCTGTAGTGACATTTCTGCATAAATCTAGTTCACCGTATCAAACGCATAACTAACATATTGTTGTTCAGTTTTTGTGCAGCAAATGGAAAGAATCCATACATGATAACTGAAAGGTTTTAATTGATTTTAAAGTGGCTGTGTGTGCACCACACACAGGAACGGTGGCACGAAAACTGCATTGTGTCAACAAAGCCATTGCATCTGCATGAAAACATCTGACCCGTGGTCTTTAATGTGCGATCTCATTCTGGGTCTGACTGTAAGGTCTGAAAATGGGTCAAACGTTGTTGGTTGCAACACTGATGTCTTTCAGAAAAAGCTCTGCTGTTGATATCGTAGCATGTTGGACCTGGAATGCCCCTCGGCAGAGAGGGCTTGGCTACCATGGACACATAAGACGGTTATGCGACACACCCCAAAACCGGACGTCATGAGTGGAGTGCAGTGGTGAGAATTTGCGCTCCTCACTCAGGGACCTGTACGCCCGCTCCGCTCCCCCATTCCAAGCTGCACCATGCCGCCCCGCTGAGTGCTCAACTCAAATTGCATCCCGCTCTACTCAAATGACACCGATATACTCGTCCCTTTACAACCTTACATCTGAAACAAATAAAGATCCATCACTTGCAGCAGACGATTTTTGAGTGGATTTTGAATCTGGGTTTGGGCATGCTTCAGTGCTTCAAATTCATGACGTGGTACCGGACCAAATGGAGCAGCACAGAGAGCAAAGCTCCCTCCCTTTTAAAGAAACGCGCTCAGTCTTGATGCGCTGACTAGATGAGATAAATATGCCCAAGATACAGCATTGTTAGCTCTTATAAATTCCTCTCTGCATGTCCCTTCACTGCCTGCATGGTTCTGTAACGTGCATTGTGACACATCTCAGTAAGGAGATTTGTTTAAAAAGCTGGTAATTGATGCAGTGCTGAGAACTAAGAGAGAGGCTGCCACAGTTGATTAATGCACACGGAATATGTGTAGCAGTTTTTACACACTTTTAACTGGGCCTCTTAAATGACCATGGAGAAAGAGAAGTGGTGACAGAAACAGCGAGAAAAAGCAATTCCCCTATTGCTCTCATTTTACCTCAGTGTGCGTGTGTTTTTTCATTACCTCACTGTAGCTATTAAAGACGGATTTAAAAAAATAAAAATTATTTAATGGGTTCTGGAAAAACAAAAAACATGCAAATATACAAACACAAGTTTCTTATATTCATGTTAAAGTAGTTGAAATATTTATTTTTAAGATAATTTTTTTTTTTTTAAATGGAAGCTTCAGCATAGTTGGTAGAAGAACAGTGCCCTCTTGTTTTAGGTCACTAGCCACCCAGAGAACCAAGTGTCGTTAAACCCCATGGCATGCTATGTAAAATACAGTCAAATAATTATAAATATTAAATATTAATCAATGCAAAACAGAGATGTGATTTAACTTAATCTCGTTACATCAATAACGTTTTAAGAAATATTGTTACAGCAGCATTAGTGATTAAGTAGGAGATTAAATAGTGATTATTAATGTCATTAGTAATATTTCATCTTATGAAATGGTGGATATAGCACAAACTAAGCCACCAAGATGCCTTTCAGGCTGTAAAAACGAACAATAAAGGGCATTAATGTTCTGAATATTCTGTGTCATTGCACCAAGTCCTCTGCACCTGTATTAGTGTCCATGTCGTTGCTCGAGCAGTAGATTGAATGCACTTCCACATACCTCTATGGAAATGAAGTGACACACACACACGTACATACGGTGGGACAATCAGGTCATTCCAAGGTAAAAGGACTTAGATATAGTGAAATATTCATACTTTAGAGGTACAGTGTGTGGAGGCGTGCACGTGTTAATGTGTATGTGCGTCAGGCTCATGGCTGCTACAAGCAGTTCTCTTTAATTGAGGTCCTGACGCCTTAAGCAAAATGCTTAGGAGAAAGATAAAACCTGCACAGTGGTGGGTGACACACACACACATGCACACACAAATATTCATACACACACTCACACAAAGAAACACGGCAATGTTGACCTTAAAAACTAAATAAATAAAAGTTGTTATCGGTCAGTGCTGATAGGATGGAGGCTGCATGCTGACCACTGCCAACAAATGAATACCTTATTAACGTGTTAGTTAATAATTGCAGTTCACGCGGTTCACCGGGGTGGAGATGATTTTCCTCAATGGATTCAGGGTTTGAATGTAAAGCCTCCTATAAATTGACTTAATGCTCCCAGTTGGTTTAGTTGATTTTTTTTAACTGCTGGCAGAAAACACATGGTCTCTTTCAAAGAGAAATCAGTGTTGTCTTTCATCAAAATCAGTGCGATGTAATAAAAATCTGTTGATCAAGTTCATCCGTTCGTCAAAATGCATCTTTACTGGCTGAATTAACTGCAAACCACCGTAACTCAAGGGTCAGTGGTGAAGCCAGTGTAGTTGGTGTTCTACACCACAGCAGAGGTCACAGATTACATAAAAAGACACTGTGAGAGTATTATCAACTGCAGCGGTTATATTTCACTCATTGGTGTAAAGCTTATCCTACTTGTTTTTGTGTGCTTGCTTGACATGCAGTAGATAAGCCCACCTCACTAAAAGCACAAGCGTGATGGTATTTTGTTCATATCAGAATTATAGATATTAAATGTTTGACTAAAGATATTATAACACACATTATTGCCATATTCACATGTATTATTACAAAACCCTGTCTGTGTGTGCACAAAAGAGCTGTGGATAATGGCTTCTGTAAAACATTCTTTGTTCAGAAATCTAAATCTAAATTGACCTTCACTAAACTTTTTATATGCTAAACTTGTTTTAAGTTAATGTTTCTGTCTCTTTCACTATTTTGACTTGTTACACAAGCGAAATGAGGTTTTAAGGTGTGGTGTGCGACGTGTTGTCTTCATGTAAACTTGAAGGCCAGTTAAAGTAAATGTTGGGGCCTTTTTTTGAAAGTACATGTTGATATTTGTATGTTTTGTTTTTTTTTCTCTCCGGATATGTATTGCATGTGCTTGTGTGTAATTAAGAAAAAGTAGATTTACTGTAGATAGTGTATCTGTGATTTACAGTGTTTGTGGTTTCCTCTGTTTTCTGTCCTTTAGTAGCTCTGATAACAGGCTCTCACTGCAGCCAGGTGTCTGAGCTTTATCGTGATCTTTCTCTTTCCTCCTCCTCCTCCCCTCTCAGTTTCTCCATCACCCTCCTAAAAGCAAACGGATTACACAAAACATTTGTAATGGCACATCAACATGCATTTGTACTCACTGTATGCATATTAAAGCTAAATGTTCTGAAAGTGTAATCCCCACACTTTTATTAAGATGCACTGTATATTAAACTTACCAAACTGACCCAGCATTTCTTTCATACATCATTAACCCTAAAAAGAACCCAAAATATACTGTTGCTTCTTGTGACCATAGTTACTTTTTGTGTTTGTTTCTGCACATCTTTTCTTTCCCCATCCTTTACTCTCTTCTTAGTCTCCTAAAATACACAATTACTCCATTACTCACTCTTTCCCTTCTCGTTATTGCTAAAATCTCACGTCTTTTCTCCTTTACATTTGAAAGAGCCATAATTTCACACTGAATTCCCACATTCACTTTGTCGATTTGTATTTGTATTTACAATAATTTGTGAGGCCAATGAAGACATATTGTAATGTTCTGATCTCAGCAACTAAACAAGAGCACCAAGAATGAAGAGAGGGAGGTGTTCCCCTCCCTCCCTACTTTCCACCCACCTTCTAATCCCTTAAAAGCACTTACGAGATTGGTGCTGCATGCCTGCCTCTGCCTCCTCGTCTACCCGTATGTTGCCACAGCAGCTGATTGGAGGACTCAAGGCTCCTAATTGGATCATGAGGGTGTGATGCAGGCGACAGTAGCCACATTATGGGAAGCTGACTTTGTGCAGCATAACCCTGCCAGGATGACCCTTTCCATGTGTGTGTCTGTGCACAGACTGACCTCAATGTGACTAAGAGCCTCTGCTCATCAAGGCAGGCTGGCTGATGCTGGAGGGAGAGGATAGATTGATGAAGAGGGGATAGGAAAGTAGAAGAGAGGAAAAACAGGATGATATTGAGTTCAAATAAGAGGAGAAAAGAGAGAGAGAACAGGAGAGAAGCTGGCGATATTAGCACAGTATTAAGGGTCGTTTTTACAGGTTTTTCTTTTTATCCGACAATAGGGGGTAAGGTAGGATTGATGACATGATGCAGTGAATTAATCCCTCTGAACTTTGTGCTTGGACACTTCGTGTGTGTGTTGGTGTCTTTCATTTTGGTGCAAAGTGACTGTGTTGTCCGTTACGGTGTAAATTGATAGCGTCACTGCTCTTTGCCGCATTACGGGGAGCATGGAGCTGTACATTCAGTTTCCTAACTGCATTCTATATCACACCATCATGCACACCTGATCCCACAGACCTAAATGATACACCCGCAAGGACTATTTCGAAGCATTTTAACTTGAAACCTTGCCGGTCTCACACACCTACACATGCACCCTCCCTTTGTACACTGTGCGTTAGCTGGATTTAGTCTGTTTTTTAAAGCTGCTAGTTCCTGTTGTTATCTTACTGTGAGGTTTTAGCACATTTTGGTTTATTTATATCAACTTTGATACAAAAAATGTATTTGTATGTATTTGTAAGCCATCAATACTCCTTAAAGAATTTTCATTCTTCTGATTCTCCATAACGTTTACTTACTTAATGCTTGCTTAAAAACATTTGTGCAATTCGCTCTATTTTTTTCATAAGCTGAACTGTTGAACTGTTCATATTTCTACATGGGTAGGTCTTGTTATTAGTGTTATTAGTGAGGGAAACTATTTAATGTCCCCTAACATGTTACTTGAGGTACATGTGGTGTGGAAATAGACATACTCAGTAATAGAGAATAAAAATCTTGGCAAAAGCACAATTTATTTTAATTAATTTAATCTCTCAACATGTCCTGTTTCAGTCCTTGACATCTTCTTTTGATATAAAACATAAATGTCCATCTTGCTATTTTATCTAAGCAACTATAAAATGACTCCGATGTTTTAGGTAAAATGTGAAGGTAATAAAATAATAAATAAAATAAAAGTACATATGCAATAGATATACAGATGGTTATTAAGTAAGTTATCCACTAATTGCACGATCAGTGACCAGCTCCTCCTATTCACATATCAAAACATCCATAGGAAAGAAGCTGAACCCATAGTTGTCTCAGAGCCTGAATTAGCAGCTACATTGTCATAATTTCCCCACAGGGATCGATAAAGTAGTTTAAAATGTTTTAAATTGAATGAGATTTGAGCTTGGCTTCAGTGTGGTACAGTTAATTTCACTCCAATAATCATGTCTCACTGTGTATGCATGTGGGCAGGCATGAATGTGGGTGTTCAACTGAGTGTGGATTTGTCAGTGTGTCTGACCATGTTGGCAGTATGTGCATATGTGTGCAATCACTTGTGTATGTGAACATGCAAGTTACTTTCTTTGAGTTTGTGTGTGTGTGTAAGACAGTGTATGTGCACGTGTGGTGTGTCAGTGAAGAGCGGCGGTACAGCGGGGGCGTCTGATCCCTCCACCTTTTAAGAACATCAGAGAGTGTGAAAAGCACTGATTGCCCTAACCGCTCTCATTGGGACTCAAACCCCCGGCTTAGTTGTGCTTGAGCGAGTTTGGAGAGACAAGAGAGGGAGCGAGAGATGCCTCTGTGTGTGTGTGTGTGTGTGTGTGTGTGTGTGTGTGTGTGTGTGTGTGTGTGTGTGTG
>OMLM01015730.1:15313-30473 GCA_900302695.1 Helostoma temminkii | reverse complement strand
GGGATTACAAAAAAAAAAAAAAAAAAAAAAAAGGCACAATCTTTGCCCTCACTCCTAGAATCCTAATTTTACTTTTATGATGCCTGAACTTTTAATCTTTAGGTCACCACAAAGCTGAACCTAGCTCAGTATTTTGGTATATTAAATACTAACTTTATTAAAAACTACTGACATTTTCCTCAGATGTTCTTTGTGATAATGTATAATGTTAATTAGCAAATGTTTGTATTCTAACAAAATGACTGTAGGAAAATTAAAGATCTGTACTGGATAAAATAAAGCTTTTTATCTTTTACATTTACCTGTGGTCAACTTGCTGAACTCTCATTTCTCCCATTAAAACAGACATTCTCAGGTGTGTTAACATGCAACAACCTTGCATCAACAAACACAGTAGTGATACAACAATAATAATGTCTGATCAATTTGATGCTATAAAATCTCTCTCTGAAAGTGGCCCCAAACTTTAATTGGTATCTCTAAAGCATTAGGATACATAACCTTCTAAACATAAGCATGTCATCATCATTGTCGTGCTTCTTGCTGACACGCTGAGTATGTACTACGCTGACAAAACCACAATATAGCTGCAAGTGTTTATGCCTTAACACGTCATTTGTAAGAAGAGTTACCTCTTTCAATAGATGTGCAGTGTAGCTTTGATAACAATTCCTCTTGTTTCTTCAGCAGTCTCTAGACTCCCCGTGTTAGTCATCCATTATTCTCTGCTGCTCCGTGCTCCACAGGAGCTAACGAGGTACAGCCTAGTTTAATAAAAAACACTGCACGAACAGGAAAACTTTATTCAGGTTGCAATGAGATTTAACATTAATAAGTCGGATGATGTATTTGTAACTTTCATCTGAAAAGTCAAGTTGACTCCTCACTACTAATGACATCAGTCAATAAAAAGACAACAGAACAAATGGTGTAATTAAGGTTTACTGAGAAAAAGGCTTTAAAAACAATGACAGGTTGTTACCAACATTGTGCAATGGAACATTTCTTTGCTAATAGTTCAGATACAATACATTTCCACCTTGGATTTAAGTTCCATCTGTAATATATATTCTAAGGAAGAACCTAAAAGCCCCTGAAAGCTACCCAGATATTTAACTTCTGCTAGTATCAAAATGTACAGTAATGTTATTTGCTATGTTATCTCTCATAATATGCAACATTTTCTTTATCAGGACTCAAGGATGATAATCACGTTGGTGAGACTTATTGCAACAATCATCACTCCTACAGTCTCTACTGTGTGTTGGTCTAAGAAGGCTATTTCAAAACGTAATGCTCAGTTAGACTTAGAATTTGATGTCAAGTGAAACAGACAGTAAATAAACACATTATTTTTCACTCTTCCCAAAATACAATCACAGCCTGACTGGAGTTGTCAGGGCAATCAAAGCAGCACCAAGCCATCAGTCTTATCAAACTCATGCTCCCGGCTGTGCCCTAACGCTCTTCATGGAGACTGGCATGATCGGCGGGGGAGGGAGCGGCAGTGCAGGGTAGTAATTTGAATTAGGGGTAAATGTCTTCTTTTGTCAGTGGTGACACACAGTTTGATTTGGAAACTATCAGGAAAAGGAAGGCATCCAAAGATTAATCACTTGATTTGTGTAATTATGTTCTCAGGAAATGGAAGTGGCTGCTTCAGTGAGCCAGCACACGTTACTGGATAGGCCAACTCCAGTGGAATAGATTTGGACTATTATTATTATTATTACTAAACCTGATTAAGGAGGCTCTTGACATCTGAGATCGGAATTATCTCTTTGTTGCCAGCGCCCACGACAGATTGCCGAGGCTGTGAGTGATTGTATTCCAACGTTAAAATAAATACATCCTATCAATCTGTCTTACCAAGCTCACTGTTCATATCATACCAATAATATGCTAAATTTTACTGCATGTTCATTGTTCCATGGCACTAGCTTCGATTTCACAAATTACATTGCATGTTTTGTTAGGGGTGGCAGTGGAGCAGTTGGTAGTGTGGTCACTCCTCAACCCAGGGGTTGTCTGTTCAAGACCCGGCTGCTGCCAAGTGCTGAAGTGTCCCTGGACAAGACCCTGAACCCACATAATGTCCAAAAATCCCAGTGTACTCTGAGAGCAAGCCTGGCAATACAGGTGTTGGGTCAGGAACAGCATCCGGTGTGAGACCTGTGTCAAATTGCTTTGCAGACCCTGACTACAGGATGAGCTGAAAGGCCTGCACTTTGCATGTTTTGTTATTAAATATTGTGGTCTGACTTGTGTACAGTTTTCTCATAATGACATTCAGGATATCAAAATGTACTACACACTGGTTAGTGTGGGTAGGACTTTCTGATAATATTATATAAATAATCATAATACACTGGTAAGGTAGCAAAAGCCAATAGTTACATATATCATAGTAACAACTGATCAGGTGTGACAGGGTTTTCTTTTTGTGATGTCCAGCAGGAACTCATGCAAAATGCTTGGATAAACCCACTGTATGTTACTATGCTGGTAGTCAAAGGTCCCGATTTCTCCAGAAATTAGGTTCATAAAAGGGCTTAACAGTTTGTTGGGTTGTCTGCAGCGAATATTTTTTTGTCCAAACTTGGTATATATTCAAGTGTAAATGCATCTGTGACTTCAATCCACATTTCACAATTACGCAAATGGAAACACTATGGTAAAAATATGAAGGACAGTTGAATTTAGAAAGATATAAATATATTCTGAACAAATAATGCACTTTCACTACATGGAAAGCTTCATGTTTTTGTAAGAAAATCAGATTTAATAAGATCAAATTGTTTAGAAATACAGTGTAGATGTTAATGTTTTTAGTACCATCATCACTCTGCGTTTCAGTGGCATGCTAATGCTAATGTGAGTTTGTCCATTTTAATGAAACATGTATGTTTTCATGGAAAACTAAGACTAATTGTCACCCCGAGCTTTTAAATGTGGCTTAGGTACAGGAGAATCAGTGAATTTGTTAATGGGTCTTCAGTACAAGCAAGGTGTGTTTGTTTTATGATCTGAAAAAACTACATAAAAATATAGTGACTATGGGTTTTGGTCTTTACTTCAACTCACAGCAGAGGAGAAATGTGAAGCATTAATGCTAGACTGAACTACTGTAGAGTATAAAGCAGCCACGCAGAGAGGAGACAGCAGTCTGCTTTGTCAGTCCTTCACACATTTCTCATGTTGTTTCCATCCATTCAATAGTACTACTCATTAAAATCCAGAGTTATTACATACTCACAATACACAATACAGAAATACTCAGTAAACATACCGTGTCTATTGCTACAGAGAAACGACTTGAAGAGTAGGTGATATTAAAACAAATACATTTCAACATGAAACAATGATTACAGAGGTCAGAGCCTACGTCTATACAGAGAGATACATGAGCACACAAGGTTCAATCCAATACAGCCAGGATCTGAGCTGGACCAGTCAAAGAAAAAAGAAAAGGAACCTCAGTGTTTAAGTGTTGTATGATGTTAACATGGACATAAATCATTTTTTTTGGTTGGTATAATGGACCAGCAATAAGACTGCTATTACTAAGTTTTCAGGGAGTTGGGTAGAATTACCTGAACAAATCTGTGATGAATTTAGTATAATGCACCACTTCCACAGCACTAATTCTATCAGTACAAAACCACCAGGCCATTGCTTCCACTCTGCCGTATTTTTGACTGTTAATAAGTTAATTTATGTTTAACAGTTTCAATGAACTAAAAGCCAACAAAGAACAGAGGAAAATACGCCTTCAAGCTGCTGAATCACACTAACCATGAGCGACGAGAACGGCATAACAGCAAAGTGGTGATTCTGGCATGACTGTTGTCCTGATAGGTTATTGCTGTGAAAATGTGCTATATGTGTATGTTTATAACGATAACAGGTGAAAGTGGAGGTAGCTTCAAGTTTGCCTTAACAATCAGTCCATCAGTTAAAATGGTAGCAGGGAGGGTTTTACTCATTAGATCTACCTATAAAAGTGATATTCAAAATAAATTGTTCATAATCACGTTACAAATAAAATACACTAAACAATTAATGGTGCAAACCATAAGTAGCTTTGTATCGAACAACTGTGTGGTACTACAGTAAGTTGACAGCAGAACAGTGTGTATATGTCAGCATTTTTAGGAAATACAACTCGTGATACAGGAATTAATAATGTAAATGCAGAAAAATCATCAGCCCACTCTCATAATAAACCACATAAATAGTGTTGCTGAGGAAAATGAAAACAAAAACGTTTGTCCCTCATTGACTTTAGTCAAAAAAAATGTCATCTTTCAACAGCAGTTCTTATTGCCCTCTGTAAAACACAGTTACATTAAAGTAGCACTGTGAAGGCAATAAATTACTATTATTTATTGTAATATTATTTAATATATAGTATTTAATAGCATATTTACATCCTTACTGGCAATACAGGAGGTAACTGAAATACTCAAATGTCCCATTTTGAACTAGAGCTTTCATAAAGGGCTTATTAATGCACACACACTAGTCAAGTGACGGAAGCTTGGAGAGAAAATTGGGAAGCATACGTTGATTAAAAGAAAACACACGATGTGTTACTCTGAATTATTTATTAACTTTGAACGAAATCTAAATTTTAATCTTTAAAATGTTTAAAATTCAGTTAATCTACTCCATCTTTATGAAAGCACAACACTCAAGCAGCCCACGTGTCATTATGCTCCATCCACTAAAATGGATTTGAATGACAGGAAATAACAGTGACTGCAGTTTGAGACACAGATATTGATATTTTCATTTTCACAAAGGTGACTCTGCTAGAGCGCTGTTTGTAAGAGTATATTAACACAGAAACAATTAAGTGGTGAGGAGAGACACAATTAAAGTATCACCTCTGCCACTCCACTGCTACTTTGAGTGATTCAAGTTAAATCATAGAGAAATTAGAATTCCTGCTAACTGAATACACAGTACACTATATACAGTATGTTGTCAGTGTGTATTATGCTTAAAGATTCTGCCAATAGTGTAAAGTGTCCGGTGTCTCCACCTGTGACCTTTTTACATACACTGACAAAACACGAGTACGCTATGGATCAGCAGCTGCGAACCAACAGCTCAGGAAAGAAAAGTGTTAGCTCAGCAGGGTCAGATGTAATGCAGTAATGCTATGAAACATGCATGGGTACATCTGTCTGTTCAGCTACAGTTGACTTGAGCGACTAAGAAAATATAGAAAACCTCCACCCTTTACACTCAAGTTGAGCTATGACATCCCTGACAGTCATAGCGTTCCTCTGAAAATGGCTCTGCGTGGAGTATGAAGGCCTTGTGTTGAGCAGTGTCAACAATTCTTAGTATCAAACGAGGGATTTAACCTGAGGTAATACAACAGTCTGTATGAAATACTAATATGTTTGTTTGATGTTTTAAGAAAAAGCTGTGTTAAATAGACACGTCTAATTTCTAATAAGACTAATTTCTAGATTTTCCCACGATGGCATGGAGAGAGAAGCTGGAATCTACTGTCTAATGCTCGAGCAAGCGCTTGTTCATTTACATAAAGAACTTTAATTCTCTTCCAAATAACTTCCACACTTCACGAAGAAAATGCAATCCTTCAAGCCTTCATGTGGAGGAAGGAAAGGCAAAAAATCTGTCACCCTCTAAACTCAAAAACTCATTTTTTAGAGTTACCACTCGTACGTCTCCGCTCAGGAATCAAAATGTAGTTAGTGCCACTTCCCTCTCCTTTTTCTTGCCCCCCTCTTTCCCTTATCCCATACAAATAGGCAGAAAGTGACGATGGATAAGGGCGAAAAAGCACATCGCTGGCTGAATCTACTGGGCCACTTCAGGAAGGAAACAAGACTCTACTCCTGGCTCCAGCTCTACCGCAGAGCTAGTCTAGGTGCCTCTAGAGCAGCCTTTCAACCAAACGCCCTGTCACCGTACAACAGTAGGTTCTGACGTCCAGATAACAAGCCATCAGAAGGCGGGTGTCATCACAAGAGGTCATCGTAATCCAGCAGCTTCGAGTGCTGACGGGTTTTCCACAGGCGGAAGAGACGAAAGTCAAAGTACATCTCGATCATCTCTTTGCCTGCAGCGAGAAGAAAACGAAGAGCATGAGGGTTACAAAAGTGAACTCTGTGACCTGACTTCATCCTGCATTTATATTCCCCATTTTGATTAACTGTGCTGTTAAAAATGTTTGTCTCCTTCTTGTTTTTTTTTTCAAAAAACAAATTTTTATATTACGCAAAGACAACCCGTGAATACAAAATGCAGATTTAAAATGATTTCATTTATTAAAGTTAAATGCTGTCCAAACCTGCTTTATGTGAAAAGAAATTGCTACCCCTTTAATAAATCACGAATAAACTGTGATTAACCACATTCTTTGGAAAGCTGAGTTCGATGAGGCCACATTCTGATCAGACCCACTGCATCTGTCACCAACAGACAAGATTTTAATTAAGCTATCATTGCTTCTGATAATAGCAGGGAAAAAAATCTTGCTAAGAAGTTTAAACACATTATTAGTTAATTTATTTTCTATGTGAAGAATTACCATAATGTGCCTGAGGTGCATGGCCCAGATGTTCATCTGACACATGCACAATAACAACTGAAAGCATGATCAATGAAGTTTCCCCACACATCAGTCATGTTGCGCTGACCAGGAGAGAGGCCTGGTGCTGAATGCTTTTTCACAGCACTACAGCTTGTATGTATGGAATAATGAAAAGTGGAGGTGACACAGGAGGATAATGGGAAAACAGAGACAGTAATTACATTTGTACTAATGGGAAAATAATAAGCATCAGTGATGAGGGAGTTCACACCTGTATGTTTGTTCTTATCCTTGGGCAATACTGACTTACTGGTATTGATTAATGCCCACTATTCCCATTAAGCAGCTTTACCAGTGAGGCTGATACAGTGGCTCTGAATCAATACAACTATTGTATGTATGTTTTTGATTGTGTGCATGTCGTTGTGCAAGCAAATCTGTTGTGGAACAGAAAGAATAATTATTAACTTTTTATAAATACACCTGTGTGTGTGGTGCTCTCACCCTGTGCAGACAGCTCTAGTGGGGACTTGAATTCAACTGAGGAGGGTCTCATCAGCCTCTTCAGAGTCTGGATCAGCTGAAAGGGAAAAAAGAGGAAACATAATGAAGACAGAGCAAGAGGAGGAGGAGGAGGAGGACGCCCGAGAGCATGATGATGAGAGTGTGTGCAAAGTTTGATGTTTACGGTGCAAATAGCTGCACATGTGGCCTGTCCATAGAGACTCATCTGTCACCGTGGATCAATAGTGAGATGAACCTCACGTACAGTGAGGTTTGGAGGCGAACCTGATGAGTTAAAGTTAATGGAGCAAAAAGAATTTATTAAAGGGCAGTAACATAGAAATAATACTTTTATCTCTCTTTTAATGCTTTTGGTCATTCCACAGATATCTGTTTTAAAATTACTACACAACCTGGTGCTCAGAGGGCTTAGTGATGCAACAGCTAAATAAAAAGCATAAAGGTTAAAAAAAAAAAGAACAAAAGTCTTATTTCTTTTTCTTTAACATGGCAATAGTGTTGATCAGTTCCTCTGTGACTGCAGAGGATGCTCACCTCCTGTTTTTACATCGAGTCTTTCTCTAATACAGAAAATAGACACCACTTTAGTCCAGACTGTCTTAACAAGTATTAGATGGTGACTTGGGAGCACATGTTGTAACTTGTAACCTATTTCTCGGACTGTTATTTATCAAATCGACATACTGTGAGGCATTTCAAACGCTCCCCCAGTGCAGCCAGCAAAAGCTGTGTCAGTGGCTTTGGGGATTGTGGAGGCTTGGAAGGATGCCACGATTAATCCTCTTTAGACCATCTTACCTTTCAGTTGGTGGCTCAGGTTTCTGCTGCACCTTTGTAGGTCAAATCTACCCAAAGATTGTCACTACTAAAATTCTCAGCACGTTGCCACACATTTAAGAAATCAGGTTTTACATTTAATCAATGTTTACTTGCACTGCAACCAGTAAACATCTTTCACCAACCTGCTGGTTTTATGTTACAATAATAAGATGGGCAATGAACAATTTCCTACAGCACGTGTATTTGCACATGTGAAAGTCGATCACACTTCATAACACTCCTACTCTTGTTGGTCCTTACCCCACTCTTACTGCCGTCCCCTTTATGCTCCACCTCATCCTACCTGTCCCTCCTCTTGCTAACTGGGGTCTAGTGTGTCATTTACCTCAGTAAAAATATACTATTTTGCAGAACTTCTGGTCACCCAGTGACTATAGGTTCAGCGGTTTGTGACCAGTGTACCTGGACACAACACAGTTTCAACTCATCTTAATTTAAAAAGATTAATAATGTCTTTCAGTAAATAAATCAGTACATCCCACATGATGACTTTACAATAGTGATGGGAATTTTGAATCTTCTTTGCTCCTAGTATATACTTGTACTAGTATTCAGAGTTGAGTTGATCACCTTGCAAAGACTGCAGGAACTTAAACTCTATTTAGGTTTATCGAGTTTAAAGACGAAGCCATCAGATGCAAAAAGCTGATAATTTATAAAGTCAAGCAGTGTTTTATCTTACTAAACTAAATAGGACTGTGTTGATGCTACATGTGTATCTTCAATTGTGAAAAGAAGATCATGATTGCTATTGGCAGCACTTTCTTTGGTCAGATGAAATCAAAATAAATGAGTTTCTGTCTGTATCTGTCCAGGGAGAGCCATCACTGGGACTCACCTTAACCCATGACCCTTAACAGGATTTGTAGTGAAAATGATGAATGGATTGACGGATGAGGTTCAGGTAATTATGGATTGTGCTACAAACTGAATTTTGACATGAAAATAGTGAATGGAAAAAATGAGTCACACTCTTAAGAAGCTCAAGAGATGAATTTCCCAGTGTTTAGAGATACTGACCTGGGTTCTACTGAGTTCCAGCTCTTTATGCCTGGGTCCAGATACAACCTAGAGTTCCTTCATTGTTGTAGGTCTCCAGGCATTTACATTTAATCACTCGGCAGACACTATTATCTGAAGCAACTTACAAATGAGGACGGCTACGGGGTGTCAGTGTCTTTTCCAAGGACACCTCAGTACATACCCAGGAGGAACCACTAACCCTGAGGCTGGCAGACGACTCCTCTACCAACTTACAATCAACACATTCCCTCCTGTCTTTATATTTATATTATATTTTACTGGTTTTAGAGAATTGATAGAACAAAATGTGATTTTTGTCAAATTATAAATGAATGACATTATAAAATTCGACAGTACAATAAATAAATAATGGATGTTGACCAGTAGGGAGACACACAGTATAGTCTGATGATTACAATGATAGTTCCAGTTTGCTCACTGCTCACTACTAAGTAGAAAGGTTAAGGGTCACACAGGTTAATGCAGTCTCCTCATATCATTTATGTAGAGAAGCTGTTGGCAAGTAATGTTTTACCTGGGCAGTGAATTTGTTCTTCTGAACCCTTCTATTGTTATACTGAGTACCTACAGAATAACCAGGTTTTCTGTACAGACAGGGGGAAGTATTTACAGTACTACAGCATGGGGAAAAAAAAACACGTCCTGTCTGATCTGGTTTGTATTTTTATACAAAGCGACATGACGTCATCCAGCAAGGCCCAACATTGCATTAGCCTTTTAAACACATGTGAGTGTCAGTTCCTCACGGATCAGTTGTTTAACTCAGCTGTTTACCTTGAGACCATTACGACCAAAGGTGAAAAAGCTGCTGGCTTAAATATAGATATGAATGATGTAATGCTGGAATATTATGTGACGGTAGCGCAGTCAGTCAGTCTATTAATAGTGGCTCCAGCTGAGCTTGCAGGAGCACACACAGGCAGCAGCAGGGGGAAAATTGTCAAATGCAGCGAATAAGCCTCTTCCTGTACATCCGTCCTCATGTGACTTGTACTTAGTCACTGTGGGGAAGATAGAATTTCACAGTACAATCAAATGTACAGGCCCAAGACACAGTTAAACATTAATAGATAATTTAAATCAGGTAATTTTACGGTAAAGTTGTACTGTAATAATCATTTACAAATAAAGTCATGGCAGAGATTAATGGAATCGAGGAGTTAATTTCTAAACCAGACTAAATGAACAGCAAAATGTTTCTATGTCAAACTTCCAAGGTCAAAAATTGAAAGCAGGAAATTGAAGCAGACTGTTTTATATGTAGCCTAAAATAATTTCAGAAAATGAATTGCTATGGTTATTTTCCTTAAGTTTTAGACAGTATATTCCCTGTGCATATTAAAGGAAACAAAACAGTAGTAAGTGACTTCAGAGTCATGTAATTTTTGTGAACAGTGGCACTGTGGAGCTGACTGCCAGCAGGGTGCGCTGCAGCACCCCTTCTTCCTGTCAATTTTCAAATGGCAGGGGACAAAGAAGTATGATATCCAGTTGTTATTTTCAAACCCATCAACTTCAACTTTCCTCTGCGGTTTAAGTGCAGCACTGTGAATACAGTTGGCAGCTGTTTATCTCTAGGCTCAGCTCCTGGTATTGACATATTGCTAGTGAATGGTAACAAAAATGAATTCTTATTTACTGTTTACATTTGGACAAATGATAATTTGCTAATGCCAATCCTTTTGCATCAATGAATAAGCATAAGGATTTTGGTCAAATGCATCGTACAGGACAAGTTGCACATGGTGAGATAAACACTGATGGTAATGGGTGAAAGCAATGTAAAAAAAAAGAAAAAAGAAAAGTAGCAATAAGGTAGAAAAGCGCCATATAAGTGTAGACCATTAACATTATCTAAACTGCCCAGGTGTGAATGGTTATCTGCCTCTATATGTCAGTCCTGTGACAGACTGGGGACCTGTCCGTGGTGTACCCTGCCTCTTGCCCAATTGACAGCTGGGACTGGCTCCAGCACCTCCATGACCCTTAATGGCAAAAACAGTTACAAAAATGGATGGATCAGCTAGTGCCCTGGAATTTAGACCAAAGCCTAATGATGTCAGCAAGTGTGGAAAATCCACACCGCAAATAAAATGCCAGCAAAGGTGTTATACAAATGAAATGTTTATTTTTACAAGAGATGGTGATATGGTAATGAACCTTCATTACATAGATCTGTTGAGGGGTCCTGGAAGCAAGGAGACTTAGACAGTGTGTAGTGGAGACAAGTGTGAGTGGCATGAACAAGCGAGAAAAGATAATGCGCTTACAAGAGTAAGTAGAAAACTGGACACGGAAGAGCACTAGGTGACAAAAACAAAAGACAAAAACTGCAGCAATCTTCACAGAAAAGCCTCCTCTTTGTGTGCACACAGGCGAGGGTTCCATTTATCCAGAGAACAGTACATATAAACACAGTAAAGCAATCGTTCCTCAATCCACAAAGTCGTCCACAGGCAGTCAAACAAACAGGGGCAAGAGTAAAGCTGAGGTCCAGGGAAAAAACAAGGTCCAAATACCAGAGAGACAGTCAGAGAAAACTCATGGCCATGGGAGACCATGTAGTCGGAAGACATGCTGGTTCAAGGCAAGTGCTGCGCAGAAAGAATTCTGGTGACCTGGTGAGAAGCAAGGCGCATGACACCATTGAAGAATCCCGGACCTGAGCCTTTCTGGAAAATCGGAGTAAATCGGGAGGAGGCCCCAGGTTCAGAGAGGAGTGAATCCAAAACCTGCTGTTCAAGGATGAAGGCTGGTTTCTCTGGGTCGTCGCGGATGTGGATACAAGAAAGTGCGTCAGCAGAAGAGTTGAAGATAAGGATGTCATTAATGGATGTCAGCAACAACAGGTCAGTTTCCGTACACAGGTATTTCAGGATTATTAGGTTTTTGCAAGAAGGCTGGAGAGTCAAGCACACGGTCAAGACAATCTGAGTAATGGAGAGCCACTGCTTTAAAAAGAGGTAAAACAGGTGCTTTCAATAACCACAGGTGAAACTGATTCAGACGATGATGGTGAAGCTGACAGATGAGCAGGTAGGGAGAAAACAGGAAAAATACCAAAATAAAAGCCCTGATACCAGAAGTGATCATGACAAATGATGCTGGAAAATAACTAACCTGTTGCTAACCAGCAACCTAAAAATGTTTAAATAACCTGTTCAGCATTACTCAGCTACTGCAACTAAATTCTGTTACAGTATTTGGCTATTAGCAATTGCAGCTTAGTTTTGGTGTAAAACTTGCATGTGTATGTTTTCCGTTTCTTTTTACTGCTACCAAAGTGACATCAAACTGGTTAATGTGTTTTGACTCAGTGATTCCATATTATTAAATGTTTATTATTAAATTCTAATATATATATATTTTTAATTTTCAACAGCTTTGGTAAATGGATTACAGCAGCATTTGTGTTGCAGACACTGCCAGTCTTTGCACTGATGATTATTTTTGTAATTTTATATACAGTATAAAAGGAAAAAAAAATACTCCAATAATGTTTGGAATTCAGCATCATTATATGGTTTATTAGTTCCTCCATAACATCACTTCTGTGGTTTTTCTACCCTGGAAGCATTAAGGTCAAGTGGTGCACACACAATTTGCATAAAATTACCATTACCGTGCACGTTTTGCTGATCCCCTTACTCATTTGAAATTTCTACTTCTTTATGAAGAGGTCATGAGAAGCTTCTTAACCAAAGTGCAAAAGAACAAGTGTTACTGCACTAAGCAATCGTAACAAACAGTAGTACAGTGGTTCCACAGGGGCTGAAAGAGAATTAATATTTTAGTGTGTGGGCATGTTTATGTGCACATGCTGTAGTGTGCTTGCCAGTTGCAAGTGTGTATCAGTTTTTGTGGGGGTGGAAAAGTTGTGGCAGGGTTACTGGAGGAGATACGAGCGTGTCAGTAAACTTGTGTAATTGTAAGTGTCAATCTTCCCCCCTTCAAGTGCTGTGTGGGACTCTGGCAGTATGATCAGAGCTGCAGCAGGCAGCAGAAGGTCCCTGTGAGGTCATAATTCACACACTTGCCTCTAAGATATCTAAAACCTAATCACTTTCATATGCATTATTTTATCTGTTGCATGCACAGAAACTGCTTCTGCATTCAGTATTTTAACACACGTATACAAAATGTGCTCCTCCATTCACCTCATCAGACACTGCGAGGCTCTGCAAAATCAAGAGAAAAAGCCAGCAGATTGTCTAAATGATTTATCAGCACCACGCGATGCGACCACATATGGCTCTGAGTGCATGTGTGCATATTTGTGATAATGAGTAAGCATGCTGCATATGCATGGACATGTTTTAAATCAAATTTCAGATCAGACGGTCAGTGAGTCTTTTTGTGACGACTACAAAGACGGCTACCTTTTCTCCATTAGCGCTCCCCAGCACGTAGCAGCCCATAATGTGGATGAGGTTGGGCTCCGGGTTCAGCTTACTCATCAGCCGACTGAGTCGCCGCCAGAACCTGGACGCACGGGACAAAAGGAGAGGTTAAAAAAATGAACAGATAACTCAAATCTGCAAAGGCAATCAGACAAATGAGCTAGTAATAGGACAAAGGTCAAACCAGAGCATGCTTTGATGAGAGTAAGGATGATAGTCACAAGTCTAAACACAGTTCTGAGGCATTTTATGGTTCGAAATTTTCTGCAATAACTGTTCGTGAAAAGCAAAAGGAAAATAGTTTTATGTTTATCTATTGCTGTGTAAATTGCTGAAGGTCTTACTGGATCATGTCTTCTTCCTTCTCCACCTTAGCAAAGGTGGCGACTTTATTCTTCAGCAGGTACAGATGTCCTGGACCTCCCTGAGAAAAGGTGCTTGTGTTACTATGTGAAGTGACCTCATTCCTTCATGTGCTGTACGACTTTATTAGAGCATTTCTGGCTCATCACTGACGCCAGCTTCCAAATAAACATTGAGCTACTTCTAAAAACCACAAACACTGATTGCTTTCTCCTAAAATAAGAAAACATGTCCACTACAACTGAGCCAGCCTCATCAATACGTGGCCCAAATTTGATATTGGTTATGCCTTAACATGTTTCATCAAGGCAGCAGGAGATGGTACATTATTGAACAGGACTGCAAATGAGAGCAGCATGTGGGTTGGCTCAACATGTAGTGAAGCAGTGAAAAAAAAATCTGGAGCAGCAGTTCACTAACAGTACACAGAGAACTAGTGTGGCATCAATTCTTGTTCCTGTTTTTTCTGTGTCAGTGGTTTTGTAATTTTAGTAAATCCACATTCATCTTAGTTCTAGTTTTCAAGCCTGATATTACACAGTAGATTTTGCATTCATGGTATGTTTTCCTACATTATGGAGCTCCAGAATGAAAAAAAAAATAATAATAATATATCATCAATCACTTGAAAAGTCTGCATCAAAGACTGCATCCAAATAAAGAAATAACTTGTCCCAAATCTTTCCTTTACTTGTGTCATAACTACTACAACTGTTAGAAGTGCATAATTACAATAAAACAATAATCTGTGTGGTAGAATGTACATTCTAAATGTACATTTTAAAACATTTTTCCAGCTGATTCCTGGGATTTAGCTGTTAATTACAAGGATAATTTGAATTCCTACACAATTTGGTACAAAGTATCAGTGGCTGTGTTTGTCAAGTGTCAACCTGTTGGAAAAGTTTGTAATATATATATAAAAAACTTGAATTACATAGTTTTTATTATATAAAAATTGAATTATTAAAAAACGTGATAGTAAGTGAAGTGTTACTTTTTAACATTCATCCAGTATCTACTGAATATAACAGTTTTATGGTGTGGGTTGTTTAGTATTGATTGATGTCCACATCAGCTTGAACACAAAACTAAGAAATATCTAATGCAAAAGAAATATGGGTAGGCATGCAGTTCAACCAACAACCAGCAAGAATTTTGTGTTTATTTTTTGACAGTGGATGAACCTATCACATATATGTTGTCTATAATTGTCTCTATTTTCTTACATATTTGAACCAAACAAGATGATATTTAATATTTTGTATATAACAAATAACACTTCATTACCCATTAATAAAGGTTACATTATGTCCTAGTTTCTGTTAGAAACCTCCTCTTATAATTAATACTAAACTGGTTTTCTTTGCTAGAAATATCCCAGTAGTTAACAGCATAACGCCAGCCCATTTTG
>OMLM01015726.1:1117-12398 GCA_900302695.1 Helostoma temminkii | reverse complement strand
GGGAGAGGAGAGGAGAGGAGAGGAGAGAAGAGGGGAGGAAAGAGGAGAGGAGAGGAAAGAGGAGAGGAGAGAAAAGGAAAGAGAAGAGCATAAAAGGAAAGAGGAGAGGAAAGAGGAGAGGAGGGCAGACAGAAAAAGAAAAAAATAATAATAATTATAAATAATTTTTTTGAAAATAAAAATTAAATTATAATGTTGTGACTTATTGGTCTTATGGTTCTTGCATACTGATTTCTTTCCAATTCTAAAATTTCCAGCTGCTTTCACTAAAACTCACATTGACCATTTAACCAAAAGGGAAACATATCAGATTGTTGCTCAAGTGTGATAGCTACAGGGAAGCTACAGGGAAGAGATAAAATTGGTCTGCTAGTAAGTACTTTAGTGCTCACCACAGATGGGTTACTGAACATGGCCTTCTGGGCACAAACTCAGGGGTCAGAGAGGTCAAGGGGGCCTCTGGGCTTGTACCGGTAAGTGATATTCCTTATTTGGAAGTCAGAACTTCCAAAACAAACTATTAGCCTAAAAGGACCAGTCTCTCTCTCCAATCTGTCCAAGGTCCTGTCTTTTTTTTTCAAATGGCATAAACATTGGGTACATTCACATTTAATAGGGCAGTCATAGGATAAATTCTAATTAGCTAAATGATTTCTTTCATCTTACATTTTGTATCAAGAAGACAAATTTTCACTATGTTCAATACTTACTGATAATATGAATATAATATGAATAAAACTCAGCTGCACTTTACATTTTATGATCATGACAAAAACTCTAACAGGGACGTATAAAATAGTGAAGACTTACACCTTCTTCACCTTCAGCATTCCAGATCGCCATCATCTGAAGAGCAACCTGGACAAACTCTACACGTCATATTTAATGTTCCACCAGATTATAACCACAGTTTATCTTGCCGATCAGTCAACTGCAGTTACTCCATTCTGTGTCTAAACTCTAGTCATTATAAGTGGGTTTTGTGTTTTTAGTTGGCACATGATAGATGCAGAGGCACATGTCAGGCAGATTTCCACCCCTGCAGTTGTATTTTTAGATCTTCAGTGAAGTGTTTTGATGGCTTGTCCTGAGCTAAAGTGTATTGATTCCTAACAGACAGTGTTTGATTGTCTCCACTGTCAACTGAGGGAATATACTGTTAATAGATCATAACTATAGGAAAGAAAGTGTAGTTTTGCAACTTTGTTAAATGTGCCCCAAAGGCTACTTAACAGACCATGCATATTTACAGACATATGTTACTAATATTAAAAAGAAAAAAAGATGTTATGCTAATTTATGAGACATAAAGACTGATGCTAGAGTAAAAAAACAAATAAATATATATATACGAGAAAAAAAAAATATATATATATATAGGTATCTCTAAGTATGACAACGAATTCACAGTATTTACCCAATAAAACCCAATGTGTAGTAGTTTGGGTTAAACCGTTTCTTTCTTTTATGTAAGAAACATGGTTTTCATTAGGTCTGGTGAAAAAGGAACACAAAATACTGCTTATAGGAAGACTGGACAGTTTTGTTTTTTTTTGACAGTTGGTGACAAACAAACAGCAAGGCTGTAAACATAATTACCCTCTGTTCCATGGATTGTTTTTATTATGTACACCCTAGAATGCAATGCAGCAAATAAATCATAACATGATTCAGTCTCATGAAATAAAGTGATCAAATTGTCAGCCATCTTCCAAAGCTAAAACACATGTAGAGAGCAGGCAGCTTCTGAGTTTAGAGAAGACTGGGCACATATTTACAGAAAGGGGCACATTTATTAAATGACTAAAAAGTCTAATTTAAAGTTCTGGAGCTTGGCAATAATAACATGCTCACTATTGTTGGCTGCAAGTATGTCCAGTGTGATAAAAAAAAATGCCAAATAAAGTATTTGGGGAAAATGGTGGAAACCCCAGGGTTGTGGGTTGACTTCAGGTTATAGAAGACAATTAACCCTGAATCCCTACTGATTTAAATGTGGCTGTTCACAAGAATTTCCTCAAGGGGGTTATTATAGAATCAGTTATTATTATTATTACTGAAACTACATGAACATATGGGATTTGTACTTAGATTTGTAACTCTGTAAAGTCTAGAAGTCCAACACCCCAATCCTTTATGCACCACACAGTACACACTGAAAGAGTTAAAAGGTCTGTTTTGGCTTAGTGTGTCTTTATGGTCTTCCTCACTTTGTTTTGTATTTCTTCTTGATCCTATTTGTCATCAGCTTTTGTCTTTTTGAAATCATGTTTGTGTCTTTTTGATGAACACAAACTAGTTGTTGTTCAGAGCTGGTTCAACTTGCAAACCTACAGTAAGTACCAGTTTTCTCCTTCTCACAGACTAGAGAGCCACTATAGAGACACATCATTATGTCACTATATCTTGTACATCTGCATACTTCTCAGCATTTATAGCAATGCCACAGTGGCGCATGGTGTGCACCTCAGTTCTACACCGGATGTCCCTCCTGACGCAATCCTCCCAACATCTGGCCTGGGACAGGCACTCAGAGTGTACTGGCTTGTGCAACCTCAGTAGCTGACCACTCTACCAACTGCTCCACTGTCGCCATCTTAGCATCTACTCTGGTATCAACCATAAATCCATCCATCCATTTTCTATACCGCTTAGTCCCCGTAGGGGTCACGGGTGTGCTGGAGCTTATCCCAGCCGGCATATGGGCGAGAGGTGGGGTACACCCTGGACAGGACACCAGTCTATTGAGGGCCACATATAGACAAACAACCATTCACACTCTCAATCACGCCTATGGGCAATTTAGAGTCCCCAGTTAACCTGACTGCATGTCTTTGGACTGTGGGAGGAAGCTGGAGTGCCTGGAGAGAACCCACACAAACACAGGGAGAACATGCAAACTCCACACAGAAAGACCCTGGTCGACCTCGGGAATCGAACCCAGGACCTTCTTGCTGTGAGGCGACAGTGCCACCACAGACACTGCACCACTGTGCAATCCCAACCATAAATCAATAATCAAAACCTATAAATGGTACACTGATTTCTATCTTTACAACAAAGCTTTATTGGTCTCAATAATCCGATCCCCAGCCACTGAGGCAAGGAGTTCTTGTTTCTAGACTTGTAAAGTGCTGGTGCCACCACAGAACTGGTTTTCCTGGCCAAGTGCCAGTTCTTTGGCTGTTGAAATGAACTGGAACTTATTCGTTTAAGCACTGGCTCAGAACCAGCCCTGGAAGTGGCATGGTGGAAAAGGAGTATCACAGTCATTTAATAGACTTTAATTTAATTGACTTGACAACAAGAAATGTCAACCTTCAGTTCATACAGAGACTCTGGTCCAGTCTAGTCTCATGCAGTTAATCCATCCATGATTAATGTAATGAAATCATAAAATGATAAACTTTCATATGGAAGAAGAAGAAAGATACAAAAATCTGCATGCAAACATTTGTTATACTCAGAACAGGTAATTTGCTGCAGAACAATTAGACACATTGATTATAGCCTGTTGTTATGTGATCGCATGTTAACATGATCAGTAATGAAAACAGTTTGAAGTTCATTAGTCAGTCTGTTTCAACTAGTCTGTGTTGTGTCATTTATTCATGCGGTTGTTTTGATTTGTGACAGTTGAAGTAATTGTTTACTGCTGTTACTAATGTCACAAAAACAGTGGAAATGTGGCAAGCTTTGTTTCTCTATCTGTGCATCTCGCTCTTTTCTCTTTTGTCTCTTTCATTCCACTCACTGCACATTTCTGACTGTTTCATAATGCTACTGAGAATGATGCAACCATACAGTAACTATACAGGCAGACACACATACAGTGACATACAGTCTTTCTGAAACCAGACTAGTTAGGGATTATTTTATCTGTATTGTATTCACACAAAGACAGACAGGAGCAAAACAAACAAACATTTTTGTCTATTTTTTGAATCTTGAATTTTGTATGTAGGTTAATTCATGATCAAATTGTAACTGGACCTATGTTAATTTAATTGGTTTACAAAAATGTAGTTTTTCTGGTTGTCCTGACAAGAGTTACCTCAATTAAAAGTATAAAAATCAACCAAAACCTGTGGATTAAAGTAATCTACGTGTAAGCAGTTGTGGAAAGTACACAGATACTGTACTTTAAGTAAGTGACAGCACCAACATGGAATTCTACAAATACTTTGGTACAAGTAAAATTACAAATGTTCCCATTGAGAGACATATAATTTCGCCTTTATTAGGTTGTTAATATAGATGCATCTGTGTATAATCAGCATTTTACTGTTTGGGAGAATGTTTTTAAGCATAATAATGATTGTTCATGAGCTTTAACCGTTTGTTATTGTTGCTGGTTTGATCATGAAGGCCCTCTTAGTGAAATAGGCAATTTAACCCAGACTTTTTTCCTTCTTTTAATCCAATAAAGGTAATCATGTTGTTAAACCTGTATTTTCCTATTTCAAACTAAATATCTTGCTGTATTGTGTAGTTCTTGCAGTGATTTAAATGTAATTTTTCCCAACCAGGTGTTGCTCTCAATGTGGGATCCTGTTTATTTGCTGTACAGATGAAACTAATCTGAATCAAAACGACAGGGACATCAGTAGAAAGAGCAAAGTACCCAAATCAAACACCCCTGAGTTAAGTAGTCTAAATACTACAAACTGCTTCAGACTCTTGACACAGGTCAGTGTGTCACCACAAAATCTCTTAAGCAATGAAACTGCCGAAGCTCTGCAAGAACATTCAATAAGCAAATGTTGCCAGGCAACAGGTACAGTTGCAGCCTCCGTGCGTCGTCTTGGATGATATTGCTTAGCAACAACATTTGTTTGCAGGATGTTAAAACTGAACCCCACTGAGTTGTTTGAGTGCGATACAGTTTGGACCACAGGGGTGTCATCATGGCCAGATTGCAAGAGAGAGACAGTAACCTTGAAACCAGACAGGATAATCATGGATTTTTAAAACTGGAGTTTTATAATTCCAGCAGACTTTTTAAAAAAAATACATAAAAACCTACACACATGACATTATGTATGAAGAGACACAATCCCTCTTCTTGTCCTGAGATAAACAAGATATGCTCAGGGGTTCACCCATCCCTGAGGACTGTTTGCTGGGAAAGCCCTGGTATCTACTGTATCCATAGAGATGTTTTCTTGCTTTCTAGATCTTCACTATATTGTAGCTGGAGTGTGTTGTGATAATAGTGTGCTATAAAAGCAGAATGCTAATAGAGGAGTCATTCTACTCTGAAGTTCATAATTTGAATAAAATATTTTGGTAAATATGCCTGTTCCCTTTATGACAATATATTAATAACCCTCTCATGTAAGAGCCTGCCTATACTCAATATTTTTATATATTTTTATAAGAATCATTATTTTGGCTCGAACTACAGAAATGTATCACCTAAATATCCAGCTCCTTTCAGTGTTATGGAGCTTTGCTGTGAGCTTTTAGCTCATGACTGCAATGTCACTGCTTTGGTTGACTTTCAGCACTGTCAGAGTGTAGTTTTCTGCCACATCAGATGATAATAAAGCTTTAAAACCTTATCGTATAGGAAAAGGGTTAGGCATGCAGTAGTGAAATAAGGTTAGACTAAGCTAGGGGATTAGGAATGTATTATGTCAGCACTCACAAGTACAAGTGTGTGGGTGTATTCATCTGCATATTTCTATTTAATTGTATGAATATTGGAGAAACATCATTTCAGATTCAAACTGCTTCAATTTTAAGATTCTCCTCAACAACTCCTTGCTAATGGCGTATTTTATGGGTCCTGCAGTTTTCTATAATTTTCTGGGAAATGTTCTCATACTTTTCTTAATGTTATCTGGTATTTGGTTGTTAATTGCTGGGATTTGCCAAAAAATAAAACACACGATGAGAAATGTTTCTAAAAAACAATCTGGAAAATGTAGATTAATGTGTTATTTCTGTATAATTTTCAGTGTCATTTGGCATTAATAACAGTTGCACCTCCTGCTGACACACTGCCACTTACACACTGTCACTGACACACTGTCATTCTGTCATCTACAAGCTTTGCCAAACCATGACTAAGTTGAGCCAAATCTTTGCCAGTCAGCCCCAGACAAGAGAAATGAGGTTCATCAGTACTCAGGATGTGACCACGATATCACTGTGTTTGGCCAGAAGAATCTCTCAGCTGTGGGGCATCCTAGTGAATCCGTGGGCTAAGGTGAATACCACTGTGATGTGTGCTGAAATCTGGCTCTGGCCTGTCTCATCATCCCTTGCTCTCTCTCTCTGTCATCTTTCCTGCCACTGCTCTGTATATGGTATAACAAAGCAGAAACAAATCCCAAAGCTTTATATTTGCAGAGCGCTGTAAAGATGAGATGTTCCTCCTACGCAGGCAGACAGACAGATAGGATGCAGAGACCTGAACACCTAAAAGGTAGATAATGCTATGGAATCTCTTGATTAAATGTCTCTGATAGCAAACAGGAAGCTCACAGCCTCTGTCTGAGCTGCTAGCTAATAGATTTGTTCTGTAGATCTGTATCTGCACTGATGATCTGAATCCAGTGTGTGGACTGATATCAGACCTGTAGTCACTTAGATAACTGTTTTAGTATATGTAGCTTCATGGTACATTTGAAAAACCTGCCATGTTAAGTAAGTTCTGTTCCAGTTAACAAGATGGAGTAGTTTTATTAACAGAGTGAGTCAGTTAACATCAATTTGGTTGGACAAAAGTGATCATAGGCATGTTTTATTTTTCTGTTTTCAACAATCATAAGCTAGGCTCTTGAATGGCTTAAAAACATTTTTATTCCCAACTTTATTTATCTAGCAGTTTACATTTATATATGTATATCTGTAAACAATGTCGCCCTTCAGGACTTCTCTGCTAATTCTGATGGAGTAAATCTTTTTGTAGTTGTTATTTACAGATGATTTGGAAACTGGATTCTTCCCATTTTACTGTACTTCACTGTGTTGTAGATTTAATTTCAAATTGATAAAATTGCCCATCAATCTAAGGTGCACCCAAGGCAAAGAGTGTTCTGCATATTAGATGCTAAAGTGTGATACGTCTGCGGGGCTGCAAATATCATTTAACCAATTATCTTCTCAAAAATATCTCAATCCTTTCACATATAAAACGTCAGGAAATACTGAAGAATACACAGAGACACAAGCATTTACAGTTTTTATCCAACCAACAGTAAAACTACAGTTTATTTAATATAAAATATGTCTAGGTATATTTGATTGAAAAACTGATTTTATGAAATAGCTAATTGAATAACTGTTTCCACTCTGCACTTCTTACGTCAATGTGCAATATGTCAATATCAAAAGAGATGCAAGATTAATCAAAAATTATTTTAATTTGGGATTAAATATCAGATATTATATATCTGACAACGGGGAAGTCTAATCATGTGAGCCAAGCTCCAAATAATACCGTTTGTCTCTTACATTGAACTTAAAGTGTGTTAACTCTAACTAAATTTAATTTTTAGATATTAGTATTTGGGAAAACTGTATGCAACAGTTCAGCTGTGATCCAATCAGAAGCTCACAAAACCCAACAAGAGAGGAAAGGAGCTACAAAAGAAAAAAATGTTTATGCCCATAACCATTTTCACACCTCCTCTAAATCAGTGTTTCAGATGTCTGCAGGTGGTCAGGCAGACAACTGTTGGAGAGGAAGCAGCCACGCAGAAAACCAAATCCCCCACATTACAGAGCAGTGACCTGAGGGAACGGGGGAACCAGCTGTCGCCTGACCCAAAGTTACTAATAAAGATTTTAGGGAATCCTGACACAGAGGGCTAGAACACGTCACCACTTGACTTCGGTTTCTTTTTGTAATAGACACAAATGATCAAGTTCTGAGCCTTTTCACCTTCCCACTTGTTAGCTCACATCTGCACACAGCAGTGAAGTACTGCAATACTTTAACTGAGAGGGAGAGACAGGGTGCTGCACCGGAATATATGCAATCAGATAGATTCTTGCACACAGAAAAACTCTTGAGATTGAAACTATCCCACAAGAAAAAGTCTTTGTCTTTCTAGGTTACAGTAGAAAACAGAGGAACCATGCTACTTTTTCTGGACTGGTGGGACAGCTTAATCCTGCACAGCCCTGATTCAGAAGTATAGATGGAGTGTTATGTAATTAATACTCCTCCTCCTATGCAGATACAGTAGACAAGCCTAGAAATCCTGGTCTCAGCTGTAACAGTAGCCCTGAAAAGACTCATACAGCTTATATATACACCATCATTTTAATCACTCTGGCTCCTATATAGACAGGCAGCTCTTGAGTCAGCTAAAGCTTTTGTATAACTCATACTGTAAAACCGGCATTCACTGTAATGTACGTTTCATACAGTAAAACCAAAAGCCTCTAGAGTCACGCAGCATGCAGAGAAACAGTGTCTCTGTCTCGCCCACACATACATAACACACAGCATAAAGAAACGTCAGTTTACCTGTTAGCCCATAATTCTGCAAAGTGCTGGCAAGGTGACTGGTAAAACCAGGACAAACACAAAAGTAGTGTGAGGGGCTTCTCTTACCAACAAATCCCCCTTCTTTGGGAATCCTTCCCTCTCTGTTCAGCGGGCTTCCTCCAGTGATCCAGCTTGCATCTTTCCAGTAAAGAGATCAAGACAGCGAATGACTTCAAATAATTAGCATTCCTTTTGCTCTTGTGTTTTCTCTCCGTCTCTCTCCTCTCCCAGATTTCTCCACAGTCTCCGAGGGGAAGCAGGAGCATCAGTGATACACTGCCGCGCGCTCCGCTGCAGGAGGCTGCACGTCAATCACACAGGTAACCTAGGGAACTGCTGGGTCCGCCCCCCTAGCCAACAGTGATTGGGCAGCTGACGGAGAACCAGAAGTCACAAGCTTCACAGATCCACAGATGGGTACCGGGAGCTGTGGTGGGATCATGTACAGAGCCAAACAAACAGTAGTGGATTGCAGTACTTGTGAAGTCTTTCCCTCCTCTCCGTTTCTCTCGCTTTTGCTCTCTGACTTCACAGCCTGCCGCTTTATTTTACAGTTGCTTAGCAACAAACTGGCATGTGTGAGTGTTGAGTGTGTGTTGCAGAACAGGAGACGAGATATGGGAGAGAGAAAGGAGTTCAAGTCTTCAACACACACTGTCAGATGTATGGATGGATGTTGAATATTTCAGATCTCAGCAGCTGCAGCAGGATCAGTCTGTCTCAGGTTGTTATAGCTTCAGGTCCATCTTAAATAGTCAGGTGTTCATATGAAGGTTATGACTGGTTTTGCTTGCTGTATTTGTTTCTTCTGTTCATATTTGAGAAGATATGGCAAAGATTCACAAGGGACAATGTGCTAGATAAGCCCGAGGTGACCTGAGGGGCGATATTTTATACTGAAGGGCTTTGGGCCAACATTTTAGAAACACTGAGGCTCTACTGAACATCAAAAATCATAACCTTAACATTTGTTCCAATTGTGTGACCTTTATTCATCTAAATATTCAGGTCTATTTCTTAATATTTAACTTCAAAATCTTGTTTCAAAGCCATCTAGGAACAATACTCTAGTGATAAACATTTAAATTATTTACCTTTCCACTTTGTATTGTAGCCTACAAGTATTCAATTATAAATATTAACTCTAAAAATAAGATTCACCATATTAAATAATCCAGTATTTGTAAGTTAAATCACATGTGATTTAACTTACAAGCAATCATATGTGATCATACCATATTAATAGGATATGTAAAACAACACATTATTTACTTAAACTCTATATTCCTCCTACTGTGCAGAGATTCCAGGGCATCACTGACTAAAACATATGAATAAATGATACAGAAATACAGACTGTATTGTTAAAAAATAAATCACAGTTTGGGGCTTTTGCAAACGAGATAATGACTCCATGTCTTTGATGTGACTGTCACTTGGAAATATCAATGCAGGTGATTCCACATTCAGACATTCAAAGCAGCATCTGAGTTTCTAATGGCAGCAGAAGTGTTTGTTTGAAATGAAACGATGAAATCTCTCCATTTATTCTTTTATAATAGTGCATGAACTCTTTCAGTTATATCCAAAGTATGAGCACATACAAGACTCAGTCCTACAGTTTAAAGATGCTGATCAAAACTAAAATATATGCCAAGAAGGCTTGAGATGCACTGTAACACGTTTGTTTGTGACTCCTACATCCAAATCTACATCAGTCTATCAATGGGCTCAGTCTGTTCAGATATTACCCACAATCCTGCATTGTTCCTGTGCAGACACACAGAGTGGTTAGTGTAGATTAGAGCCATGTTGTCCTGCACTTTCTCCTAGCTCAGACCTGCTCTACTCTAAATAACTGCATTAACATTTTACAAGCAGTTACAAAACAGTCTCTACAGTTTTAGTTCTGTAGAGAATCGTACGCTTGGTGTGTACAGAGTGTGTAGTAGGACAGCTAGAGACAAAAATCTGTTGCTACTGCAGTGCTCAAGTTGCAACAACTATAAAAGTAAAGATGTACACACAGCTGCCAGCAGGGGGGCATGATTTCCACAGAACCATGTAGGAGAACAACATAAAAAGGCCAGAGTGGTTTGATCTTGACCATCTTGACCAAATGTCCACTATAATTTCGAAGCACCAGTGTGAATATACTGTATGACTTCAGTAGAACCCATCTGAAAGCAAAAGTAAATTTTTAATTCAACTAAACACATAAAAGATTCTGTGAGGCAGAAGCTCCTCTCAGAGAAGCTGACCTGATAAAAACTGTCCTTGTAGAGTCCTGAACTAAATCATCTAAACATCTGAGCACATGAGACTAAACCACACTGCTGTTTGATGACTACTGGCTGGTGAGTTTTGTTATTTAAGGTCAGATTATTGCTTATGTCTTGCATGAAGTTGTAAGTGTGAACATACTCACTGAGATCCAGATCTTTCCTGTTGATGCTTCAAAAGGCAGGCTTCCACTGCACAGCTGGGGTTAGCCTCTCTGAGTGCTCACTCAAGAGTGAAAAAACCTCAGGCAGCCTGAGAATTCAGAAACGAAATGCTATGAATATTCAAATGGACAGAAGAAAACATATGGGCAGCGTTATCTTATGTGGCTGGAATATAATAATCCCTGGTTCCTATGTAACAGGAATTAGAAATCACAGGTGGAATCAGTTTTCAAGTCAGCCTGTTAATTCATATTTTTAATGATACCTTCAACTAAATACACCTACACCATACCAATATTGTTTGTATAATTCAAGTGCGTGCAGGCTA
>OMLM01015716.1:98940-109526 GCA_900302695.1 Helostoma temminkii | reverse complement strand
AATAAGGACTGTCACTAACGAATCCTTATATATCATAAATGTGTTTTGTTTTTTTTATTTCAATCTATCAACCATAACATTAACTCCTCTCCTAGAAACTTCTAGCAACGGTTCTCCGCTGGGAACAGTGCAGGCAACCGTCCTGTCTTCCAGCTGTAGTTTTTCTAGGGGGACACCAAAAAGTAACGGAAATTTAGATCTAGGCCGTTTTTCAATACCAAGTATGCAAAGTATAAACTCCTGTACTTGGAAGTACAGACTCGTCAAGTACAAACTCAGAGTACAGACTGTTGAGGAGGATGCAGAACACTCATGCAGAATTGAGGCACAGCAAACTCAGCTCAGCTCTGCTTTGCTTTAGTGTTTCTATGTTATATAAGATAAATCCCTACAACTGTTTGTTGTAATTTTCATACATATTATGTGAACGCTAAATATTATTCAGGAACTAATTTTTGACAGGAATGACATCAAAGGCCGCTATTAGCAATTGTGAATTTAATAAGAATAATTGATACTTTATTAATCCCCTTGGGGAAATTGTTGTTTGGACAGCTGCATGTATAGAACTACGACCTAGACCAACGAGCCTGCAATACTTGAAACTTCATTTATTGTTGTTAGAACAGCTGCATGTACAGAACAGGGCTACAACAGGGTTTCGTCCCTGGTGTAGTGTGTAGCCACAGAATGACTGGGAATCGAACCTGACAACTGCCGTAACAATTGAGCAACATGCAAACCAGAACTCTAAACCCTGAGCTATGGAGCATGTACCGGTAGATGCTTATTTTGATCTATTACAAATTTAAAAAATCTAATATTAATTCCTCTCCTAGAAACTTCTAGCAACAGAACATTTGTGTGTTGCTACTGTTGCTAAATGGTACGAAATGCATGATGGGATATTTGGCTCCCAGAGCATCTTCGATAAAATGGGCGAAGCAAGAACACATCCGGGTCTTTGATCCATACTCGGCTAGATGCGTACTTGGAATTGGAACCGTACTTGGGCTTTGGCTGATGACGTTTTGCAAGGACGCAAGTTTGGAGAAGTACGTATATTGAGAAATGGTCGTACAGTATACTTACTTTCTCTCTGTTGTGTGTCGCTTGCAGCCATTTTGCATTTGGTTGTGTTTTTCAACTCGCAGTGTTTTTTCTCTAAATGCTGCTTGAATGGTTTGAAGCTGGTGCAGTAGTTTTTTTAATTTATAATGTGTATCATGTTTTTATTTTACTGAAGTGTGTTGAGCTCTCACGGCCACCGCAGGCTTGTGATATTCCAAAAAACATTAACTGCTCTTCTGTTGGTACAACTTGCCTTCTGAATCTTACCGTAGAAATACAGACAGAAAGATGTTCTTGCTGGAATAAAGAACTTGGCTGAAACACATCCACATCTGTAATATAACAGTCTGCAGTGTCATTTAACGTGAACCGTTCTGTTCTCTGCTCACTGCAGTGTTTTCTGTAGGTGTGTACTAAACAGATGACTCTTCTAACAAACCGCTGTAAAGTCACGTTTTGAGAAGGCGAGCTGGAGAACGACTGGAAGTGGGAAAATGGCTGCATTTATATAGCACTGTCATCTAAGTGCTTTACCGCTGATGGCAACGAGGCAGCGTGCAGGGAGAAGGCCTGAACACAGAGCAGTCTGAGGCTACGAGGAGCTGATGACCCACTCTGCCTCCTCATGTGCGTTTGTGCTAATCCTGTGATGTGAGGAGACTTTATGGAAATGCTCAAATGCTTCTGGTGAAACATTAAAACTCTGCTGTAGATGTCCGTCACTAAGCTGTTTTTAGCATTTAGCAATTTAACAGCTGCAACAACAAGTGGTGTCCTCTTTTCCCAGAACCTGCAGCCTGAGGTTCTGAGTTCTCTGACCTCAGACCTGACTCTCTCGCTCTCCTGCTTCTTGGCTTCTGTCGGGCTCATTGTGCCGTTTCCCTCCTTAGAGCTCTTATCTTAAAGCTCCGCTAATGACACTTTTCCTCGCTGCCTTTCAGGAATGTACAGTATGTTCAGCTCTGATATCAACTTGGCAGGAAATCAAAACTCACCTGTCTGAGGTTGTTAAGACACAGGATGTCTGAGGGTTAGTAACTACACTGGAACATGAGCGCCGACCTCCAGAAAGATCATTCTGATTTTAGTAAATTTATCGTCTGCTTCTCATCAACATGGACAGATTAGAAAAACCTTTTCTGTTTCACGCACAGACTGAAACAGGAACAAGCTGTTTGTATTGTGCATATGCACATGTTTTTTACCCATTTGTCAGCAGTTTAAACTTTTGTGAGTCTCCCTCAGATTGTTTTTTGCCTCTTTAATAGTTTTGTTAAATAAACTAAACAAAATAGACATATTAACAGTCACTGACCCTGACCTGCAGTTTACTGCAGTATAACCAACTGCAATGCAGCGACCAAGAGTGTGATGATACACTTAGCTCACTAGATGAGACGATACTGGATCCACAAGATACATATCAACTATATGACTGCAAAAATAGTCTTTTATGTCATTTCTGCATCTTCTTGTCTTTTACTGTATCTTTACATTTAGTCATTCTGCTGATGTTTTTATCCAAACCAACTTACAAGTGAGGAGCAAAAGCAAAAACAAAGTCTGGGAGGAAAAACTGAAGTTTCACATATAGTGCAAATGTGAAAACTGAGCAAGAAGGATTGCAGACCTGGATGAGCAGGTGAAGGTAGAAAGGTGCAGTCCAGTTGGTGTCAGAGCTTAGTAAAGGTTTGATGTACATGTTAGTCCTGTTAGTAAAGAGGGACATGACTAGTTTCAGTTCTACTTTCAATGTATGAATCATTATTTGCAGTAAAATCTTCTTCTCTGCTTCTCTCCTGTAGTACATATATAGTACATACAATTATTTAGTATGTTATTTTTTTCAGTGCAACCATAATCAAAGTAGTACTCACTCAGTACTCAGTACTCACTCAGTACTCGAAGTGCAAACAGAGACCAGATATTTCTGGGTGGTCACACAGTCCAGCCTAGTCGTCTCTGCCGGTGACCAGGTCTCCTGTGCTGCAGTCAATCGAACAGCTGTTCACGTGGTCCAACCAGCAGCCTCTGTAGTTACGCTCTGTAAGAGCAGGGGCGTCTTCTACGCAGTTTTATGTTGTGCAGTGATTCACCAGACAGCAGGAGAAGCCGTCCACTCCTGCCAGACACTGTAGGTATTTATCGGTGAAGCTGCTGTGATCAGAGGCTGTGGAAGAAATCCCACATGGCCTGGTGCAGTCGCAGCTTATTCACAGTACTGAGCACTTATAATGTCTCGTACGTACAGTCATCTCTACATGTTGGTTACTGTGACATGAAGCAGTGTGAAATAACTGCACACTGTTGCAGCTCTCATTCGTTTCTTTAGCCAAGTTTGATCCTTTCAAATTCAGTAGAGTTGTATTAATTCTCCTTAAATGCTCCGTCCTCATTATGTTAACTGAAAGGACGCAGGCAGCTTTTCCTTCTGCAGTTCTGCTTCGCTTGTGCAGGTTTAATCTGCAGCCTCAGGAAGCTCGTTGGAGCTCACTCCAGTCATTAAGTCATTAAATCAAAGCACTTTGAACATTTAATGGGTAGAATATTCTAGCTGCTTGTGTGACATTATCTTAAGCACATTGTGTTTGTCTATAATTCAGATCATTCCACTTTTTTTGCCACTGTGTATGAGTACTGAATACAATATACAACAACATATATTGTATATTTTGTGTTTCTTCTGAGAAGATTTTTTCCCTCTGCAGAAAGGCATTAAAAATCTTTCATCATTGCCTGTTGGCGTCTCTCTCTCTGCTGCTCGATGGTCTGTGTCTCGTTACGCTGAATAGTTTTGCAGAGGTTCGTGCATAATTCCTTCACCTCAGAAAGTATCAGTTTATCTTTGTGGTCTTGCCCTCTGACCTTCACCCAAACTCCTCTGCTGCCAGAGGAAACACTGACGTCAGCGGAGCCGGATTAAAACATCATCCATCACTGTTTGATTCAGAAAACACGAACCAGATGATCTCAACAGTTGCACTTAAAAAAAAAAGTTCTTAAGAGAATCTGTCAGGGTTTGAACTGACGCCATGTTACACCACTGGTCTGGTCTGATGTGAAGTGGAAGAAGTTTGATCTTTCACAATAAAAGCGAGAGATCAGGCAGTGAGAGCAGAGAAGGTGATGAAGGAGAGATACAGCGTACAGCATGTGTTATTCCTCGATATCTCCCATCTCCTCCAGCTCCTCTCAGTTTCTTCCACCTCCCGTCTGGTTGCTCTGGTTGTTTCCCTAAATTCTCCAGCAGTGATTCATAATTAATTGCCGGTTTTGTCAGTAAGGTGCTCTCCCCCTGTGGACGCTCCTTTGGAAAGTTGCCTCAAATAACACGAACCGAGCCAGAACGTTGTGTCAGTCAGAGTCTGAATCAGATATAATGTCTCACTGCAGGAATTTAAATGTATTTTACATGTGTGAAACTGCTCTGCGGCCTCATTTAGCCTTGATTGTGTTCGAATGTTAAATTAAGCAGTTCTTTTGGATAATTTGGCTGAAACTGAGCCGACTCTGGGGCTTTGAGTCGGCCTCAGCCCGTCCATCTGCTCCGATGTCATGGATCTGATTTACGACTCAGGAAACTCATTGCACCATTAATTTATTTGACACTTTTCAGATATGACTGAACCAAAGAGTAGGTGGAGACAGTCCTGCAAAATATGACATAAGATGACTTTCTACTAATGTTATTGTTAAAGTCACGTGACCGACTATAGCGTCATTTTTGTCATATCAAATGTTGTGTGACGTAGTAAGGCTACTAAGTGCCATTTTTATTAATCCTATTTAGTGGCTAAACCTAACCCAGACATCTTTACGCTTTATCCAGCGTCGCCATTTTGGTTCCTGATGTCAAAAGTAATGCAATTTTAACAAACACCTGCTCTGTTTGTGGGTGTGCTGCTATAAAAAACATTCACTCTGGTCGTATTCTCCACCAAAACCAGTTCCAGGGCTGGTTTAGGGCAAGTGGTTAATTTTGAACCAGTTCTTTGTGTTTCCACAGCCAAAGAGTGATTGGAAAAAACGGTAAAGCTCTTTCAACTATGAAAGCATATTAAACATAGTCACTGTTCATAGTGATCACAACAAGCAGCACATACACTGGTATGTTGGACCAGGAGTGTTTAGATGTAAGAGACAGTGTAGTGGTAGTAGTTGCGCTAAGACGGTTTTTAGGTGGAACCAACTTTAAACCAGTTGCAACCAAGTTGTTGTTGGTCAAAAAGGGGACAAGCGACCAACATGTGCGCTAAAGTTCTAGGACTTTTTGGTTTATTCTGTCAATAACTAAATATAGAGTAAATAAAAGCAGAAAAGCTAATTTAACTTAAGTATTACTAGTTGAGCTTCACCTCAACAGATGTTGTCTTGATGCTAAAACGCCTGATACAAACTATTGTGTTCATCTTCTTTGTGAAGCCACAACATTTTTTGTTAGAATGTTACGGTGCACAAGCAAACATGTTGTGAAACGTGTTATTGCAGCTGTAAATATCAGCTGTGGAAATTAGTTTTTGAGGAAATGTTGCAGAAAAGATTGAGGTGTCGCTCATCTTCACATCACTTGTTGGTTCTTTTTGTTTCTGGGGGCAGAGCAGATGTTTCCTCTGCTTCTCTTCAGGATCTTGGAGAGGAAACGGAACAAATGAAATGGCAGCGTTCGGCCTCCTGGGCTCAGGTCAGCTCTCTGACTCTGGCGTATTTCCATTCGGTGCTGGAGGAGGTGTCACATGAATTGTTTCCACTTTATCCTGACTCTGTTTTACATTCGAGAGTCTATTAATAAGCTGCAGGTGGGAGGCGCGTGGCGCTGTTTGAGAACAGGATACTCGTCCTTCAGCTCATCTGAGTGTGCTCGCTGTTGTTTGAGCTGCTTGTGGACTCTGTCAGTCAGTCTGAGAAGTAGAATACTGTGGTTTTGGATGATGATCTACTACTGTACTTTAGAAAACACATTCAGGTAAAGACGGTGAAGAGAGCAGTAAAATAAAGTGGTGCAGTAGTTCAAAGCTTCAGTTGCTAATATTTCAACACATTTTCCAAGAAATAAATTGACAATGGGTCAAGACGCTTCTCTCTGCTGTTTTAGTTCATGTTTCTGAAATGTACATCTCAAACGAACGTAGGACAAGTGACAGACGATCAGACGCAGAGTGATTCAAACAAAGCTAAGCTGCTCTGAATTATCGTTACTACCATATCTTCATATCACGGTTCACACATCCTCCAGAAACCATGTTAGACATTTGCAGAAACTCGCAGGTAACCTGACGACATTATAGCTGAACTGACACTGCAGAGTTCTGCTGGTACATATGTAGACGTTCTGAGTCAGATGTGTTCTCACATGGGGAGAAAAAGATCATCATTGGTTTGTAGACACGTTCAGCTGCTTGATATCATGTCTGTAAAAATCACTTCTATTTGCTTTTAATCAATGCTAATATTTACCATTTGTCGTCCAAGAATTGAAACAAGAACACCAGAACTCATTGACTTCACATCTTCTGAACCTTCTGTGTCTCTTTCACAAAATGTTGGACTGACGTGGGAGACGCAGTGTGTTTGCTGTTTTAAACTGACAGCTGCTTTCCTGAAACATTTCCTGTCTAAATGTATGATGCTAAATCATTTGACCTTAAACCAAAACCACATCACCGTCACATCATATCATGAAAGCATAGAAGGGACACACACTGCTGATGAACTGACATTTGGTTTCCAGCTTGTCCATGCAGCGTTTTAACTTGGAAATTTATCACTCCAATATTTGCCCAAAATTATTAATTAATATGCAGCAAACTGCACATGAAGAGAAGGTGGAACAATTCTTCAAATCCACAGTTTGGTCCATTCCTCAGATTTTGTCTTGTATTTGTTTTCTATGAAACACAGACGACCTACACTCTGTACTGCTCCTGAACACAGCAGTCCACCAGAGCCGCTGCTGACACGTCACACTGGACTCAGTATTATGTTATAGAACCTCCTAAGACGGAAAATATCAGATTTACACCACACTGCACTGAAATGTGGGCGTCAGGGAGCTGCTGGTAATCAGTGGGAGACTGGGAAGTGTGGGCAGGGTGGCGGCAGGTGTGTGTGTGTGTGTGTGTGCGTGTGTGTGTGTGTGTGTGTGAGAGAGAGAGAGGTTATAAAAACGAGCACACAGAACACTTCATTTTAAACTTTATTTCAGAACAACAGACTGTGTAGTTACTTTTACCCAAACTATGGTTTATTAGCTGAACCTCAGGACAGTGGCCTGCTGAGCCAATCAGGAGTTGGAGCTGGGCTCTGCTAGAAACATTAATGTTGTGGAGATGCACAAACAGTGGTAACACTAATCGTGTGACAGCAGGTGAAGTTTCTGCAGATCCATCTGACCAATGACACTAAACTCCACATACTTCCTGTATTGTAACTTCTCCAAAGACGCGCTCGCAGGTTCCGCTTCCTCTGTCATTTACCTGCTCGCACCTTCGACACCAGCATCATCTCAGCCAGTTGCTGTACGAGCTGTCGAAGGTTGTTTTATTTTTAACGTCACCGGTGTGAAGAGAGGAGGGTTTTATTGAGTCTTTGTGCTGTACAGAGCAGGATGTCGTCAGCCCACATTAGGTTCTGCTGTGAATTCTATTTTTAAAATGTTAGAATTTGGTCTTTCGGTTGAAACTGTCAGAAAGGTGATAATTAAACTTTAGTTTAGTTTAATATGGAGGTCACAGTGGACTCCAGTTCTATTTCAGAACAGTTTATCAGTTCCAGGCTTCACTACTGTAACGACTTGTGTGCTGCAGTTAATGAGACGCTTCGCTCGTCACTGAACCGCTGTTCTGGCTTCTCCTCACTGGCTTCCAGCTTGTTTTATTTTTTGATTTTACGTTGCTGATCTTTGCTGTGGAGCAGCATGTAGCTCAATTGATAGGGCAGTCGTCTTTCAACCCCAGGGTTTGCAGGTTTGATTCCCTCTCCTCCCGTGACTACATGCTGAGGTGTCCTTGGACAAGACACTGAAACCTCTGATCCTGACCTTCGTGCCTCAAAAGAGCAGCCTGTCCAAAATGCAAATTTCCCCAGTGTGGGACCATAAAGGGTCCTTTTCTTGTTTTTACGGCTTTAAATGGACCAGCACCACCTCAGCTCAGTGAACTTGGCTTTTAATGCACAGTCAGAGTCTGACACTGACTTTTAATCAGGTGAATGAACCATCTAATTCTACACGATCAGCAACTTCACTCCCAATATTCAAAAAACTGCTGAAGACAGAACTTTTCTGTAACTTTCTTTGCACTTGAAAATGCGCTTTCTTAATATAAAAAAAAATTAAAATGCATTCATATCTCATTAAACGAACACACTTCTCCTGATAGTACTTTGCTTTAGTTTTTGCTCCTTGACTTAGAGTTTTGCTTGTTTTGTACCTCACTTATAGATCGCTTTGGACAAAATCGTCTGTTAATGACTACATTTAAATGTAAATGTAATCATGGTTTTATTTTTGGATTATTTTATTTATATAATTTATTCTATTTTTATTTGGTATATGAAGTACTTTACATTCAAAAAACCTGACAGTTTTATCAATGAGAAGATTAATTAGGGACGAAAATCCAAATGCTAAACACATAAAGGAAGAAAAAAGCAGCGATGCCACATGTTTCAGTGAAAGAGGAGAACAGTGTTTAGTCACTGGAGGTGACTGCGCGGTCAGCTGCTGTTTACACACTTTATTTGTCTTGCACTTCATTTTTTCCTCCCCCTCTTCAAACCTTCCTCTCCACCTCTGTTTTTCCATCCATCCGTCCTCCATTAGCGCCTCTGCTGTCATCTCGCTCTGTGGCCTTACTGCCGAGTGCCGCAGGGAAATATTTCAGTTAGGTGAATGAACATCGCATTTAGATGGTCTTCCCTGTCGTCCACGGCAACACGTCTCGGAGATGAATTTGAGTTTTATTACATTTTTTAGTGGGTTCCCCAAAGGCTACAGTGCAATGACCAATTGATATTTACACAGTTTTATCTTGTAAACAAAAATCTAGAAAATTTCTAGAAAATTGTTTAGTTGGTAAAAGTTGATAAGAACAATGTCCAATAAGCTGTCACCAATAAAACATCATTATTGAAACATTTTTACATCCATTCAAATGGTAAATTTACTCAGAGATGAATCTCGTCTCAACTGCTCCATGGTGATAAAGCTCAACATATTCACTCTTCTGCTAAATCATTTCACAGTGTGTTCATATGATTGATATTAATCAAGAAACTTTGTTTGTACAGCACTTTTCAAAACAAGCAACAGTAGTTCAGAAATAAGTAAAAAATATAAAATGGTTTAGCCACAGAGATTTACACATGCAAACGCAGACAAACCACACATACAGCGCTGGTTTGGTTTTTGTTCAGATCATTGTCCTGCTTCAGGTCACAAACTCACGACCGAACGATAAAGCTCGGAATGCTGTTAGTTTTCCTCCAGACGTAACGGGACACACACTTCCAAGAAATCCAACTTAGTCATTTGTAGGTCGACCACTCCGGAGAGTGTTGTTGCTTTTTGATATCTTGTAGTTTCACTTTGTCAGACAGCTTCTAGTGAAGTGATTTCTTGATTCAGCAGGTCTGGCAGTGATTAAGTCTGGGTGTTGCTTTTTATTTATGTTTTAAGACCTGATTTAAAAGCAGACACCGATTCAGATGATGTGAGGTCGTCTGGAAGTGCAGTCATAGCTGCAGGGCTTAGCAAAGCATGATCTCCTTCTGTGGCGTATGGGACCTAGAAATCCTCAGTGAGCTGCTGTCAGAGCAGTGTAGAAAACACTTGACTCGTATGGTACAAGCAGGTTTCTAACATCCAACATGTTTAGTTTAATTCTTGTTCATTTCATTCATTTATGTACATGAAACATTAAATTCCAACTGATTCTGACTATTGACTGTGAAACATCTGAGGCTTTAGTGAATGTTGCTGGAGCTGCAGTACACACTGGAGAATCCACACACAGTTTTAAACAGTGTAAGTATTAGCATTAAAATATTATTAAAGTAACAAAGGTAAAAGTACTGATTATACAGAGTGATACAGTTTATACTGTACTTCAGCCTGGAGCTGTTTTTAACCACTTTGTGCTCCTTACACAGAGGTGGGAACTTATTAAGTACATTTTCTCAAGTACTGTACTTAAGTACAATTGTAAGGTTTCAGTTCACTACATTTATTTGAGATCAGTCAAACTAACCTGGATCAGATGTCTACATATATTAAAGCATCTGATTCAAAGCTGGTTAAAATACAGTTTTCTCACTTACAGCTACTTCATCCATAATGAACATCAGCTTCACTCATTAGATCATTACAGTGTTTGTAAAGTAACTAGTAGTTTGAGTACTTTTACCTGAGCGAGCTCTGCGTTAACTGGACTGAGGCTAAATAATTAGTGTATGACTGAACCGTTCTGACAGCTGAAGATAAAACCTGAACCTGATCTGAGACCAGATCAACCTCCACT
>OMLM01015716.1:76086-98920 GCA_900302695.1 Helostoma temminkii | reverse complement strand
AGTAAAAAATATAAAATGGTTTAGCCACAGAGATTTACACATGCAAACGCAGACAAACCACACATACAGCGCTGGTTTGGTTTTTGTTCAGATCATTGTCCTGCTTCAGGTCACAAACTCACGACCGAACGACCTTCAGGATTTTCTGGTAAAGCTCGGAATGCTGTTAGTTTTCCTCCAGACGTAACAGGACACACACTTCCAAGAAATTCAAATTAGTCATTTGTAGGTCGGCTACTCCGGAGAGTGTGGTGCTTTTTGATATCTTGTAGTTTCACTTTGTCAGACAGCTTCTAGTGAAGTGATTTCTTGATGCAGCAGGTCTGGCAGTGATTAAGTCTGAGTGTTGCTTTTTATTTAAGTTTTAAGGCCTGATTTAAAAGCAGACACTGATTCAGATGATGTGAGGTCGTCTGGAAGTGCAGTCATAGCTGCAGGGCGTAGCAAAGCATGATCTCCTTCTGTGGCGTATGGGACCTAGAAATCCTCAGTGAGCTGCTGTCAGAGCAGTGTAGAAAGCACTTTGACTCGTATGGTACAAGCACTTACCTGAGCGAGCTCTGCGTTAACTGGACTGAGGCTAAATAATTAATGTATGACTGAACCGTTCTGACAGCTGAAGATAAAACCTGAACCTGATCTGAGACCAGATCAACCTCCACTTTCTTGTCCTTCCTCCCTCTGCCTCTCAGTCACTCCCGTCTCACCTCATCCATCTCTTCTTGTTAAGAGACCTGATGTCTCTGTTCTCTCCTCGTCTCACTGTCAGAAGCCTCGGCGAGGCAGCAGGAGGAGAGGAGACCCCCCAAAAATAGTCGGGAAATCTAATCGCGTGAAACCAGATCCTCCCGTCTCCTCTCGTCCTTGTTTCACCTCCACCCTGCTGCCCTCTGTTCCTCGGTCTGTCTCCTATCGCCGCTCGTCTGCTTGCTCCTCCTTTCACTACTGAACATCCATCACTGCCTGGGTTGTCTGTTAGCATCAGTGCAGCTGCACTACGTCTGTGTAGCACCTGTGAGCGAGGAGGTCTGAGGAGGCCTCTGGCCTGAGCCGATAATTACACAGAGACATGACGCTTTCATGGTCTAATGTTTATTTATGAAAATGCAAAAATGGCTCCAATTAATGATAAATCTATAAACGTTCCCAGAGATTATATGTTTCCATGTAGCTTTCCTGACACACTGCAGGACATCATCATTTCAGATATTTCTGACTTCAGGTAACCATGGTAACATTAGCCTTCACTTTTTGGCCTTTACGGTTGAATGGACTTATTTTAAATGATACATATTTCATAAAGGCTAAATGAGTGTGCTCCTTTCTGTGAACCTCTTCAGATCGTTGTTAAAGCTGCGTCTCTGAGCAGTTTAGAGGAATTAATATAAAAAGTAAATCACATCGATGGTGTCAAAATATATAAATATGAATATATTAATAGTCTGATTCAGTCATTTTCCAACAAACTGGGTGAAGTCCTGAAAACATCTACGGAGGAGGATTAGTGCCACAGTGGAAATAACAGTTCGGACTTTTTTCTCACACTTCTGATGTTAAACAGTTTGAGCTCACGACACTGTCTGCGAGGACGAACTTCCTTCTGGACGCTGCTGGTTTGGTTTTTAAAACACTGTTTCACTTACTTTTTCCACCGTAGGTCTGTGTGATACATCTCACATCCTGTGCAGTATTTCATGTCTCGTATCTTTTCCCAGGAATTTCACAAAACCGCAGTCTTGGCCATTGAAGTGCAGTGCTGCTGCATGTGAACAATTATTTGTGCACAGTCTGAATCTGAGCGTTGCTAGTTACTAATAGTTTGTTTACACATAAATAACCAACCAACTCCTTCGCATGATCACAGAGTGGATGGTTACCTGTCTGTGTAGTGCAGATAACACTGACTGAGCCGAACGGTTAGTTTCAACATGTTTCAGCTTCCAGATGAAACCAAAGATTTGTTTCAAGCTGCAGCGATGAACATGTCTGTGCTGAGAAGGGTCAACAAGCCGTCTCTCATCATGTTCTCAGCTCTTTTGCTCATTAAAGAAACATACATCTGTCATGTTTTAGTTACTTTGCGTTTGCCAAAAAATGGTTTGCAGTTGTTTAGTGTTACAGTGTCAGAATCTGCTACAGTTTATAAGTCAGAACCAGGACACGTTTAACTGTTGCTTCATGCTGCTGCTGGGTGAACTCTGGTTCTGGACCGGTTCAGGACTGCTTGTGGTCGCCTGGATTAACTCATTACCTGGACTGTTTAGTTGACATCATCCTGCATCTTCAGATGACACAGATATCAGATGCTGGAGACTGGCAGCAGATCAGCTCTGCCAAATAATACACACGTGTCTGAAAAGCAATCTGATGTGATTGCCCTGTGTCTCGCACACGCACACACACACACACACACGCAGGTTTTCACCCTTCATCACTGAGACTGTCTCACATTGTGACATCACTCCTCCTCCTCACACGAGGCAGCAGGTGTGCTTTATTACCACATGTCATCGTGAGGTTTTCTTTAGAACCTGCTGCAGACATCACCTGGACTCTCACTTCCATCACTGTTAGTTTCCTGTCACTTCATGGCGAAGCTGTTTCCAGACTCTGACAGTGTCCTGCGTTGGCGCTGATGACTGCTGTTTATCTGCTGGTGTGTATATGAATATCTTCCTGTACGGTGACTCCACTGACATAAGCAGGCGCTGTGCTGGACCCGTTCATATACTGAGTGGTGGGTGGTGGCGCACTGAGTGGTGTTACTAAATAGTGAGTGACGTTCACAGCAGCTGATCACAACAGGTATTAAACACTAAACAGCAGGAAAATGTGACGTATTATGACCCGTTTGGTGTCACACTTTACTCACGTGTTTGTACAAACGAGTAGCCCCTCAGCCTTAAAAGGCCCGGTAAGCTGGTACTGTCTGGTACTGTCAGGTTCTGTCCGGTACTGTCTGGTACTGTCCGGTTCTGTCAGGTACTGTCCGGTACTGTCCAGTTCTGTCCGGTACTGTCTGGTACTGTCCGATACTCCGCTCCCCTACAAGATTCTGGTCAGAGGTGAGAGAGGCTGTTCACCAAAACTCACCTTGATCTTGGACTTGATCGCACTGCAGAGTACAAAGAGAACCCAAGATGCATTTCAGATGCATCACTGCAGCGTCGCTAGTTACTAGGTTAATGGGTCAAACTGAAGATAAACATGTTAATAATTTAGATTAGATAAGTAGTTGAATTAAGTCAATTTTCCTACATTTAACCTGTGTGAAAGCAGCATTTCCAGCGTGAAGCTGTAACATGATGCTTCGGTGTGAATCAGTGTAAAACAGCACAGAGAGGGGCTGCAGATAACTTAATGGTAGAATAACTGTGCTCTAATGTGAAACACTAACTGAAGGAAGGTGGGATGTGGTTAATCATCATTTAAACACTGTACAACCTCACCTGTCCAGTGAAGACAACTACTGTGTCCTCTGTTTACCCCAGGACACGATGGATAAGAAATGATTCCAGGAAAATTCCAAATGTTGTGGCTGAATGACAACAGACAGAAGTTTTATTAGCAGCACAGCTGTCACTGCTACCAAGATATGGACAGATTATAAATTTACAGTTTGGACAAATGTTGACACTATGTTTTTAAAAGAAAAGCAGATTTTATAACATCGTAACATTGTTATTTTAGCACCTTATGTTGTTAATGTATTTGTTTAAATCTGTGTTGTCTTTTAGTTCAGTTTACTCATTTATTGGAAATTTTTAAAATAATAAAACAGCATTTTGGATGATATTTCAGCCTTTAGTGCAGCTCTCAGCTGCTTCTTTCTTTATTGGTATAGATTCTGTTACTAAGTTATTCGATGCTCAGCTGAACATCATCATCCCACCACTATACATCACTACATGACGTCTTTAACCAAAGAACGAAGCTGCTGGCTGTAATGTTCCTCTGGCTCTGACTGTTTCTTACATAATACATGAGACATAATGGAGACACATTCAGCATCTAACAACAATCAGGTTTAACGTCACACAAACTAAAAACACACTCGTTTACTGTAGGAAATGACTGAAGTGTTGGAGCAGATGTGTTAGAGTACAGACAGTGTGGTTGTATAAAGTATAAAGCACATGCTGAACTTGGTGAGTCGTCTCTGCTGTCTGCTCTTTTTAAAAAGCTCCGTTTTCAGATGCCTGCCAGTTCTCATCACACTAAAAACACGTTTCAAACCCAGTCGCTCTCTGTGTGGTTCACTTCAAAAATGATTTTGTTGTTTTCCCTCGAATGAAACAACCATTTATCTCTGCAGAAACAACACCTGGAGGGAGACATGACTGTCATTTATTAGCTGTACTCTCTGGCTACCTTAGATTAGCCCTCCTCCTCACCGACACACACGCTGAAGCTCTGGACGTTTCTCTCTCATGTAACTGACCTCAGTTCAGATGTTCTAATAGGATTCGTCAGCTTTTTCTAATCTTTGATTTATAAGCCATGGACAGGAGAAACCAGGTGAAGCTGGTTACTAGGCAACAGCTTCCAGGACCAAGTAAGGGCTCCAAAAAAAAAAAAAATTAAAACCTCTGTGTAAGGTGTACGTTTTTTTTGTTTTTGTTTTTTTGACCGAGCTCATTCACAGACTGACAGGTGAGACTGGGTTAAAAGAGAACTTAGAGTTGGGGTCAAGTCTGAGTTGGTCACTATAGAAGAGTTGGTAATGATTTGCAGGGTGGCAGGTGAGTGGGAGCGACTGAATGACTCACTGTTTAAGAGTGAGAATCTGGCAGGCGAGCAGGCCGAGGATCTGACCTGACCCGGTCAGTACACGGCCCAAAAAGGGTCCAAAAAACTGCTTAAAAGAAGTTTAGGCATTGTGCTGATTATGTACATTCAGGGGAGAGACGAGGCTCAAGTCCGGTCCTAATTTCAAAGCCAGGTTGTTAGAGTCCATATTAGCAAGTCCGCAATTTACAAAGTCTACAACCCAAAGCAAGATCCGATAACTGGTAACAAATCATCTATCACATCCGACAAGACTAAAGCAAGTTCAGGGTCCGATTTCCAATTCTGGGTCAAGGTTCAGGCAGTCAAGACTGGAGAGTAACATCGAGAGTCGACGATCTGGCAGAGGGAGAGAACCACAGATCTGCTGAAGGAGGGACAGAGACAGGTGATGAGACAGAGAACAATTAAATCAAATATCAGCACGTCAGGAATCAGGCTGAAAACCATCACAGTCAGTTTCTGCTCTGTTGCTGTGAAAGAGATCCCAGCAGGGTCAGCGGCTTCTCAGGTGTTGTCAGGGAAATAAACTCTTTGTGACTTTGCTGTACCTGAACCAGCATGAGGACACATCAGACTGTCCTGTAGAAATCCATCCATTCTGTCCATTTACTGGTGGTTCAAGTGATGACAAGTCCACTCATGATCAAATTAATCAATTTTGATAATTACAGAGTCATAAATTCTTCCTGTCACTGACAGATCGACTTCTGCCTTTGTGTGTGTGGATAAATGCCACATTTAGGACATTATAACGGGTCAGTTGTTAGCTTAATGCTAAAACCTCACTGAGTTGTTGGTATCTGTTTTAATGCAGTTGTCTCTCAGTGACACATAGAAACAGCAGCAGCTTTGTTAATAATATTTCACAGTTTGCTTTTAAGTGATTTTCTAAAACTTAAGGTGATGTGTGATGTGTGTTGGGGGGTGTTTGCTCGTTATCTAGATCAAAGTGCTAAACACCGATCAGGCAGCCAGCGACTATCAGCTGGAGTTAACTTCTTTGTCTGTCTCAAAAGAGAAATATCCTTTATTCCAAACTCCACATCTTAAGAGTCACTTCAACAAAACGAATCTCATGTTCTGTCTGGACTCGCTGTGATGGAGCAGGGACGATGGCTTGTTGGAATTTCTGTTATTTTAGTTGAAAAGGTGCATCATCACACTCGCTGTTCTTTCTAAAGGGAAATCATGTCTGTCTGCGCCGTCGCCCTTGAAATGCAGGGAGGAACAATGTGTGTTCGTGAAGGAGAAACAAAAGGTGCGAATGAGATGGAAAGAAAAGGAGGCAGAGTAGTGCGATTTCATCACAGATACTACCCCTGACAAAGAGGACACAGGAGGAAGGAGGCAGACGGGCTGTAAAACCATGAATAGGAGAGAGAAGGGAGATCAGATTACTGCTTCCTCCGTCTGCTCCTTCCTTCCATTAACTAATGGACAGCCTGTTCGCGCCATGCCTGATGGATTGGGAATATTACAGATGTATCCCGTGCAGCAGGTCCAGTGCTGCTCAGATTTTGATGCAATAATCTACCGACACTGTCCTCATGGGAAAAAACGACATCATCGTGTATTAGAACAGCCTGTGTTTGGGTTTAAGTGGAAACTGGTCTGCAGACCCGAGATCGAGCCCAGAGTCCTGCTTGAGTTTAAGGTTTAGTCATGAGAAATACCTCAGTGAAGGTTAGAGACAGGTCATGTTTGTCTTATTATAAGTCTTTTAATGTTTATGCAGATGTTGTTTGTGAAGTAAACTGTTACATTTTTCACTAATAACCAGCCCACAGGGTTATTTAGTTTGTTTAATAAATGGACAAGGTATAGACCTGGATTATAGGAGAGGTAACCTCAAATATACAGAAAATAAAATGTAATAAAATTTACTTGACCTTCAGGGAGGCGGGGGGAAGCCACTGGAGGGGCTCAGTGCCCCCATAATGATGATAGGGGAAACACTTTGTTAATAGAAATGATATTCACTACTTTTATGCCATGCGAACACCTTGGCTCTCCAGGGACTGATCTGTTGATGCACTATGGTCTAATATCATCCACTGCTTGTGACCAGAAACCTGCCACACTACTGTGATAATATTCCCACCAGAAACATCTGGACTTTGTGTTTAGTGCTATTTATTCATAGAATTATCATTGAGAGCATGTTACCATGACAATGATTAAAATATTTTAGTTCTGGGTTTTCTGTTAAAATTCTGACTTACAGTTGTAATTCAGATTTTATGCTTTGACTAATTCTGACTTTTAGTGATAAAATTTTGACTTCAGTCTTTTTTTTGTAAGTCAAAATATTTCAGCACAGTAAAATGCTCACTGCAAACTGCATCAAATCACAAATGCTGTGTCAAAGAGCTGCTACATGTTGTGAGACTGCAGATTTTAAGGCAGATACTTGACACGTTCTACCCTAAAGTTTGCTGCACGTATCAAAGTGTTGCAACAGGCTGTTAATAGAGGATTGTGCAAACAACAGAAGATTATGTATTGTCCTGTGATGTGGATAATATTCTCCAGTGTAAAGTTAGCAGAGCTACAGCAGCAGCTTTGTGAAGTGTAGACAGTCTGTGCTTCACTGTGGTTATGGGCATAGAAAACAGACTTGGAGCACGAAAACCTGACGATGCGCAAGTGACATTAGAAACTCAGAGTGTGCAGACATCTGGGCTGATTCTAACAGGAGCAGATCAGCTGCATGCAAACTGAATCTCGAAAGTGCAGCTGACACATTATGGAGACGACGCAAAGTGTGAGGTGTGATAAAAAGTTTGAACTGTGGGCTCAGACAACAAATTCCTAATTAGTAGAACATTTTTAACTTATTAATTAATTAACAATGTGTTTTCTGGTCATCAGACTTTAATTTGAATTTGATTTTCATGAAAGACGTGTTGAGAGTTTGGTTTTTACGATGTTTGTCTCAGCATAAACTTCTTGTCACCTCTTTTTCTCCGCATGTCCTCGTTGCCTAACGTTTTTTTTAACACCATCATCCGAACAGTGTGACTTGACTCAGTCTTACACCTGAAGCCATCGCCACAAACCCACCAGCATATTCCGACGATGAACTGCAATTATCACGCCTCAGCCTGAACCCAAATTATCATCAACTTATGTTCTTGCAGCTGCTGTGATTGTTCCGTCTCCCTCGCCGAGATCCTCTTTCCTGCACAGGACGTGGAACGAGCCTCTCAGGAAGTGAGCGGTAATCAATCTGCAGTGTGAGGTGTAAGAGCCCAGGGCAGCCTGATAAATGCTGTTTTTAGACAACCGTGGCTTTAATGAAGGTTTAGTTCCTCTGTTCTCAAAGCAGCTCAAATAATGTCGAGATGAATCCAAGATGAAGCCTCATCCTGTTTTGCTTTCTTTCCAGTAGGCTGATGGCATTACGTTTTTGTGTTGTCTGTCTTCGTGTTATTCTCACGTCACGTTTGTTTTGTCTCTGCTAATTATGTTTAGTTGTATTTTTTCCTCACTATTCTTTCAAACATGAAATTCTGAGGGTGTGACACACCATCAGACCTCAGAATGAAGGCCTCGCCTCACGTCACGTTCATCTGGGTCAAAATCATCCAAAAAGGAAGCAGAAGAAGATGTATGACATCTGTAAACAAAGCAGAATTTCCTTAGCAGCAGTGTTTTCACACCACTCTCTCTCACCACAGGTGGTTTTTAGACATTTCTCATCCTGTGTCTGATAAAAAAGTTGTAAAAGTCACTGGGGTCCATTTTTCTTCTTCTGCAGCTGAACAGCCAATCAGAAACGTTTCCCCCTCAGACTCAAACATGCAAAAAAAAAATCAGGTCCAACTGTGAAGACAAAACACAAAAACAAGGCAGAGAGATGCAAGGGCAACATTTCAGACTTTCACTAGTGCTGCTTAATTTGATGGAAAAAGCTAAACAAACCCAAACATTCACACTTTGATTATTGAAAACTACTAAGAATCTTTAAGTTAACTAGAGGTGTTCCAAAAAAATCATATCTCAATATTTATTTAGGATTTTGACTATAACGATATGTAGATGATATTTTGCAACCTAAAAACATGTTTTTTAAAAGTCCCACATTGCATTTTCTCAGGTTATGAACAGCTTTCTAGACACAGGGTGGTGCAACGGGAGGTGTTTCTCCGGAGCAGCTAATGTTAGCGCTGCTGGATAACCTGACCCTGCATTTCTACTGGATGTGGCTGCAACACGTTCCGTCCTCTGCACCATGTCATAGCCCACTGGAAACGTATCAGAGCCAGAGCAGCTTGTTGTGGTCCTGATGTGTCTGTGTAGTTAAATGTCTATAGATACTTCCTACTTTCTTCAGCTGTAATCTACAGACAACCCTGGTGTTTAGAACTGAGTCTGTACAGGTGGTTATTAGTTTAATAAAAGCACCTGATTAGTCAAGTGAATGATTTCACAAGCAGTGTGACTGTGTGAGAAACAGAACAGTCAAAGCACTTTTATTTATTATTCATTATTTACGAGAGATCAAATCTGTAGGTTAGAGGCTGGTGGACTCTGTGTTTTGTGTCCTGGTGTTGTTTGTTGGCTCATTTTTAACTTTGCACCATGACACTACATGCAACCAGTGCACGATGCCCCACCCCCTAGTTCTAAACATCAAACGTGCATTTGCAAGTGTGAGAAGTGGAAAATGTGATGGTTCAGAAATGAGTATCCGCGACTATCAGTGCCTCAGTTCTTATCTGGCTCCGCCCCCTCCTGACATCTCTGTGCTGTAGCATAAAAGCTGCTTCACTGCTCATTTCACATCTACTGTCGTCTCTAATGCCGTTAGTCACTCCACAGTGTTGCTCAGGTTCGTGTCCATGTGTGACCTCTCTGACCTCTTGATGGCGAACTGCCTCGTTGCCATGGAGACGAGTCGCTTGGGTCCTAATAGCCACTTACCCCTAGCTCCTTCCCCAACACAAACACACACTATTAAATGCTAACTGGCTGTAATTAACCCTTTGGCTATTTTTCCGTCCTCAGATCAGATGCTCAGCCTTCTTCTCTTTCTCAGCACAGGAAATGGTGGAGCTCGTAGCAGAAGAAGCCTATACCAATTTAATTAAATTATTATAATTATTTAAATATTTAATATTTCATTAATTAATAATAGACCTTTCCTTTATTACATTTTACTCTGTGTGTGTGTGTGTGTGTGTGAGAGACAGCTGTCCGTTCTAATTATTTAAAATAATTAACATTTGAGTGAATTAACAAAATATAATAAGTCAAATTAAAGCTAGTAATTGAGCTTTAATAACAATCCACTGATAGAATCTGACTTTACGTACTTTAATAATTTGACTGCTTTTTCAGCCACTACCTTCTTACACTGCAGTATCGTTAAAAGTATCACTTTGTTTTTATCTGCAGAAACAGTGAGATAAATAGAAACTAACAGTATTCAGTACAGTTTGGAGTAAATGTACTTAGTTACTTTACAGCTGCAGGTGTCTCAGGCCAGTTCAGTAGTTGAATAATGGGCACAGTTTTATTCATGGAAGCTGCTCCTGGATTCATTTGGATCCTTTATTTATTTTCCTCTGTCAGTCTCTATCCCTGCGTCACTTGATTTTACTTCCATGTCTGCTTTGTTTTCATGCTCAGCAGAGCACAGACTGATGTCACAGAGACTAATTAATGGATGGATGGATGGATAGAACAATAGTTTTCTGTAAAATAATATCTTCAGATGACAGATTACTGCTCTGAATCTCAGTGGGTGTTTCATGTAAAGATTCTCATTGTCTAATTACCTTAGAAAACCCACTGTTTTCTATGGTCAATAAACTGTTGATGTGGCAGCTACAGCTGCTTCATACACCAGGGCTTATCGTCATGGATGCTGCCCTTGACGCTGACAGTGATGTGGCTGTTTAAATCAAATTATAATGTCCATAAGAAAAATGTGCATAATTGGTTGAAATATCCATCTTCTGTGGTCTTCTGTGACACAATACGTCAGTTGGCTGATGTGTTGATTCATCACGTGTAACATGCAACAATGTTACATAAGGACCAGAGTCAGAGCTGCTAGTACAATGTGACCTGGATAAAGAGAAATAAAAGTTGATGCAGCTACACACAGTGTGATCAGAAAACACTCACATCAGCCAGATCTCATCTGCAGGCAACTGTGTGATGAACTGAGCAGATCAGTCCAGCAACAATAACAAGACTGCAGCAAGGAATAGTTTTTGTCACTCAGGTTGTGCTACTTCAGTGCTACTGTGCTTGCTCGTGGATGGACTTGAAGACACTATTATGTCTAAAATCAATCAGTCTCTTGGGCCAGTGCAGTAAGATTCTTCTCAAAAAAGCCAAAACCCTTCTCAAAAAGTTCCAGTTGAGGTTATGTTTTTTTGGCAAGGTAGATCATCAACACACTGTTCGAACAAAGTCTAAAAACCTTAGGTGGTCACATCTCTTTCACAGTTTTACAGTTTATTTCTAAAAACAATAGAAATCTTTGTTTGAAATCTTATATTTAAATCTCAAATCTATTAAAAATAAAAAATCACATGCACATAAGTATTCACAGCTTTTGCTATGACGCTCAAAGTTGAGCTCAGGAGCATCTTGCTCAACTGATCGTCCTTGAGATGTTTCTACAACCTAATTGGATCCACCTGTGGTACATTCAGCTGTTTGGACATGATTTGGGAAGGCACACACATCTGAGCACAAACCAAGCCATGAAGTCCAAATCTGTAGATTGTATCTAAGCACAGATCTGGGAAGGGGTACAGAAAAACTTCTGCATCACTGAAGGTTCCAATTAGCACAGTGGCCTCCATCATGGATAAAGTTTGGAACCACCCAGCTAAACTGAGTGATAAGGAGAAGGGCCTTAGTCGGGGAGGTGACCAAGAACCCAATGATCACTGACAGAGCTTCAGCATTTCTCTGTGGAGAGTGGAGAACCTTCCAGAAGAACAATGATCTCTGCAGCACTCCACCAATCGGGACAATATGGTAGAGTGGCCAGATGGAAGCCACTCGTTAGTAAAAGACACATGACACCTAGAGTTTACTAAAAGGCACCTGAAGGACTCTCAGACTATGACAAACAAAACTCTCTGGTCTGATGAAACAAAGATTGAACTCTGAAAAGCAAGTGTCATGTCTGGAGGAAGCCAGGCACCGCTCATCACCTGGCCAATACCATCCCTACAGTGAAGCATGGTGGTGGCAGCACGATGGGCAGGGCGCTCTGGATCTCAAACTGGGGCGAAGGTTCGTCTTCCAACATCTCTGGAGAGATCTGGAAATGGCTGAGCACTGATGTTCCCCATCCAACCTGATGGAGCTTGAGAGATCCTGCAAAGATGAATGGGAGACAAAGCCCAAAAATAGGTGTGCTGAGCTTCTAGCATCATACTCAAAAAGACTTGAGGTTGTAATCAGTGCCAATAGTGTTTCAACAAAGTGCTGAGCAAAGGCTGTGAATACTTATGAACATCACACAAACGTCTTTAGGGTTATGGGGTATTGTTTGTAGAGTTTTGAGGAAAATGATGAATTTAATCAATTTTAAAATAAGGCTGCCACATAACAAAATGTGGAAAAAGTGGAGCGCTGTGAATACCAGGTATTGTGTAATATCATATTTTATGTAATATTCCAGAATTAAAAGAAGAAAGAACTTGAAATATATCACTCTGTGTGTATCTTTATAACACACAAGTTTCACTTTTTGAATTTAATTACTGAAATAAATAAAGTTTTGGATGATTTTCTAATTTCTTGAGGTGCACTAATATAACTCATCTTCATTTGTCTACCTCAGGTGTTACAGGACTGGTCCACCTAGACGAGAACGGGGACAGAGAGACAGACTTCGCTCTGTGGGACATGATCGATACCAACTCTAGCGCCTTCCAGGTGAATGAACACACACACACACACACACACACACACACACACACACACGATGGCAGCCGAGGGTTAAAGGTTAAAGGAGCAGAGGAACACACTGTGACAAAGAACCAGGAAGGAGCATCGTGATTAGTTACAAACATGCAGCACCAACATTTAGCATCAAAGCACAGTTTTCTTAAATTAATTATGTAAATTTAATTAGTAAAGCCTGACTAGCAATGGATTTCTGGATCTAGTGGTTTGTAACCTCCATCCTGCATGTTCACCTCCATTTTTTACAGATTCATATTCACAAACCATTAATGGAACATATGGATCATCCATACTTTCAGTTATATATGCATGCACAGCCACTGGCTTCACACAGCAGCAGTGTCAGAAGAATTTTGCCCCCACACTTTGCCTTGCAGGCAGCACAGAGTGTGCTGTTCCACTCTCTGATTGGTGGAAGTTGTACCTGCTGCCTGCAGACATAACTCGGGGCTTTAACAAATAGAATCAAAATTAAATGGAAAAAAATAATCATCCCCTCCTCTTTTTGCACGCCCAGGTCATAACCTCCTCCAGTTTTCTCACACCTCTCTTCAGCAGCGTCCCTCACACTGGAACAGTTCCTATCATCCTGTGTCTCTGTGTGAAGGCTGGATCTGTTGTCTCTGTGTAGCTTCACCACAGCGTGTAGCTTCACAGAACTTGTTGAATATGTTCATCAACTTTTTTTCTGACCTAATTATGACAGATTTGCTCTCAACAATCTTTATAATTACACTTTCTATCAGAGCTTATTATATTTTGTTCTCTTCAGCTTCCATGTCATGGATCTGCCATTTTTCTGTCTTATTTGTTAGTGAACAGAACATTTTTAGGCTTTAAGGCAATAATGAGGACATGGTAACTTTTTTCACTATTGATGGATAAAAGTGCAGTTACACTGAAGGATTTATTTAAAAAAAATCTCCCAAAGCAGCAGCAAACTAAAAAGCCTGCAGCTCTGATTAAAAAGAAAAATGTTTTCTGGGATCATAGAAATGAAATGATCTGTCTCTGTGTAGTTTTGTAACTGGGGAGGATAAACACATCAGCATCAGAGTGTCTCAGAGTCCAAACGATCATAACAAAACCAGCAGGAGATCAGAAGCATGTCTCGGTGCTAAACCAAGTGTTGTTGCCATTTTGTTACAGATAGTTCTGGTTTACAACAGCTCAGAGGAGCAGCTGACGGCGGTGCCCGGAACAGCGCTGCACTGGCTGGGTGGAGTCTGTCCTCCTGATGTTCCTGTCTGCGGCTTCAAGAACGACAACCCCATCTGCCTCGCCAGTCAGTGTTTTTTAGTGTCTTGACCTGACAGTTTATTAATGTGTTATCAGTGGTTAATAACAGTTTGTTTCCCTCAGAAACAATCACCATCCATCAGATGGTCTCCATCGTGATCTTCTTCATGTTCGTCATGACTCTTACCATCACTGTCTTCATCTACAGGTGAGAGCTGCTGCTGCTTGTTCAGTTGATATCAAATCAAGTGTATTTATACAGCTTTAACTTTAAAAACAGCATCCTTTACAGCATCCCAGCATACTTTACATTTAAAATAACAATAGAATAAATAAGTAATATAAATAAAATAAGGACAATCACAAAAATAAAAACACAGGAGACAGAATCAGACTCCTACTGTGCATTAAGTCTTAAGCAATGATTTAAAAGCTGCTCTAACATTCAGAGGTAAACTATTCCATAATGTGGGGGCTAACACAGTGAAAGCAGAACATCTAAAAGAAACTGATCAGAAGACCTGTGTGATCAGCTGGTTTGTGCCCCTGTAGCCGTTCATTGAGCTGAGGTGGTGCTGGTCCATTTAAAGCCTTTAACCATCTGAAGACGAGCGAGGGATGTCTCATTAACTCCAGCAAACAGTGAATTGTTATTTGAAAGTCATTAAAAGAAAAGAATGATTTGACCTTAATCAACAACCTCAGCTGGAGAAAGCTGGAATTCACAACTGTACATATGTATTTATCAAATCTCAGATCACTATCACCCTGGTCAAATGCCCCTTATGGCAGCCGAGTCACCAAACAGTACAAACTCTGTTTTGCTTTAATTAAGATGTAGAAAGTTTAGTGCCAGCCATGTTCAAATCAAAATTCCCCCCAACAGTTGAGCAAAGGTTGAAGTGACATGCCTCCCATTGCCTTTAAAGGTAAGTATATCTAATGTTGCATTGTAGCATTGGTGAGAAAAAACACATTTGATTAAAATAAACCCCAATGGAAGCATGTATAATGAGAATAAGACTGGGCCCAGAACAGACCCTTGGGGGACACCACAGGAGAGTTTCATACTGTAGCTTTGATAGGCTTTTACAGATGTACATTAAAATAAAATGCGATTCTTCAGCTTTATATTTAATTCTTATAGATGTCTCTGCTGCTGTAACATTGAATATTTCCCCGTAGGTTTGCACAGATTTATCTTATGCAAATATAGAACAATTTAGATTAAACAGCACAATAAAATGTGCAGCTACAGTGTGAAAGCTGAACATAAAACCAACTGGTCTCCGGTGTCAAATCCCTGAACTCTGGGTGTGTGTGTCTTTAATAGGAGACAGCTTTTGTTTTTCACCTGTCTTGATTAAAATGTTGGACTCCTTCATGTTGTTTCCAAACTCAGAACCATCCTGTATCAGACTGAGATGGAAATGATTATTCAATTCACTTACTTACCTACCGTGTCCTGCAGGAGGATGAAGCTGGAGAAGGAGCTGGTGGCTCAACTCTGGAGGGTTTCCTGGGAAGACATCCAGATGAGCAACTTGGACAAAGTGCTGCGCAGCGGCAGCAGGATCACTCTGTCACTGGTCAGCACACACACTTATTCCAGTGCTTCACTGGAGAGTTCTCCTTTTGTTACGTTTCTTTTTGTTTGATTGTGTAACTGTCTTTTGTTCGGTGCAACATTATCACGCAGTAACTGTATAGTTCTCTGTGCTGAAATGCCTCACACACACAGACACACACACACACAACCTGATCATGTGTCCTTCTCTAGAGAGGCTCTAACTACGGCTCCTTGATGACTGGAGATGGAAACCTGCAGATTTTTGCGAAGACTGGATACTATAAGGTCAGTGTGTTATTGATGCTTTTTGAGATTTTGAGCCAGAACTGCTGAGATAATTACAGACATTTCCATCTAAGTAGCTGTTTGTTCTCTTCTCCTGCTCCCCCATCCAGTTCCTCAAAGCTAAAAAGCTCTTTCCTGCAGCAAAGGAAATGATGCACAGAACCTTGTTTGTTTTTTGCATTTAAGGAAGCGTTTAGTTTGTAAGTTAGTTAAGGACGTGTGGAAGTGTGGATGAAACTGTAGGAATTCATCAGGGTTCAAAGCAGAGTCAAAACAGAATCTGAAATCAAAAATGCAAGTGATGCACATAATGAATTTAAAAACTAAATGCTGTAAATATACTTTTTTATTTTCTTATTAAAAATAATAACAGACAATATTTTTAAAAAACTTAATAAAAACCAATAAAAAAGGTTTCAGTTAAACAGATAAAAGACAATGAGCTATGAAAGATCAAACACTGTTAATCATGCTGTATGTTTCAGGGCGTTTTATGGTTTATTATGTTCTCATGTTGCAGGGAAACATCGTGGCCATTAAATACACCAACAGGAAACGCATCGAGCTGAACAGGAAGGTCCTGTTTGAACTGAAACATGTGAGTGTCTTAAGAGTTAGAATGAAATGTCTACATAATGAAATAGAAAGGAATACTCTATAGGTTGAGGGTGGTCATTGAGCTTCATTCATCTATTATACATTTTTTAGAAAACTCTTTAACATGTTCTTAAAGGTCTCATATTAGACCATTTTGGGGGTTAACAACACGCTCTTGACGTCCCCAGAACAGAACGAGTGTCTGTACGTTTTCATGCTGAAACCTTGTTTCTGCCCTAGCTAAAATTGTTTGCCTCTGGAATAACTGGTTTTGAGCTGCGCTCCCCGTCCCCCGTCCCGTTTGCTGATGTCTTCCTCTAATTCAAGGAGACCCCACATGGTATTAGTTAGTTGAAGTCATAATACAAACGGCCAAGAACATTGAAAACAGCGTATGGATGTAATATCTGCCTCAACCAAATATAATGTCCCCCACAGTATACATCAGCACGGCTGAAAATGCAGACTGGACTATACTGGGGCTGAATTTTACCAAACAGGGGGGTCCACTGCTAACCCACTTGGTGTATTTCTAGATAAACATGACAAAAGACAGGGACATTTAAAGCACAGATTTGATCTCATACTGATGAAGTTCAGTTGAAAGCATTGTAGTTGTTTATTATTTAGCATGTAAACTGCCTGTTACAGAGCACGAGACTGCGTGCACACACACAGGACTCCTCTATTCAACAACGCTGTTCACATGCTGACTTGCATATAGGATTCGCAGATTAGGACCATATCGTGTCCATCTTCTGAACCACTTACTGTGGGAGGAAGCTGGAGAGAACCCACACACGGTGAACATGCAAACCCCACCCGGGAATCAAACCCAGGACCTTCTTGCTGTGAGGCGACAGTGCTAACCACCACACCCTCCCCTCATCATGTCTAAAAACTAAATACCTTCCTAGTGAACTTCCACTTGTGCCCAACATAAAAAAGGTTTGGTCTTAAGATTCACAGCTGATTAATTTCAGAGAATGTGCACAATCAAAGCTCCTGAGAAAAGCTCATTTAATGGCAGCTCTAGGGTTAATCCAGCCTAAGCTTTAGCACCACCCTCAGGCTTGTGGCTATAATGAACTCTGCAGCCTCTACGGGGAGACGTGGAGCATAAAATAACATTTAATCTTTTGTGTGTTTTCGTAGATGCGCGACGTTCAGAACGAACATCTGACCAGGTTCATCGGAGCGTGCATTGACCCTCCCAACATCTGTATCATGACTGAGTACTGCCCCAGAGGAAGTCTGCAGGTACACCTACCTGTGTTGTCTCTCTGTGAGTGTACGAAGCTGTAGTTTGAACTTGTTCATTCACAGAGCACGTTCTGTGTCTTTAGGACATCTTGGAGAACGACAGCATCACTCTGGACTGGATGTTCAAATATTCTCTCATCAACGACATCGTCAAGGTTCGCTTCTTTATCTAGATTTCATCATGCACACTTTTGCACTGTGGCTCTGGTGGAATACCGTATCATGAATGAATACCTGCCGTACATGTCTCATCTCTCGCTCTGTTCAGGGCATGTTGTTCCTGCACAACAGCGTCATACTCTCTCATGGTAAACTTAAGTCGTCCAACTGTGTTGTCGACAATCGTTTCGTCCTGAAGATCACAGACTACGGTTTGTCCAGCTTTCGATCTGAGAGCGACACAGGGAAGGACGCTCACGCCTACTACGCCCGTGAGTCACTGTGCCAGACATTTAGTCAATATTCAGACCCTGAAAGTCATTTGGTACCTGGAAGTAGGGAGGCTTAGTACCACTCCTTATCATCATACAAAGCCACTCAAAGGGATAAATTAAATGTAGAAGACAGAATCAACTAAAAAGACTCAATTCAGTTTAATAAACCGCCGTTACTTCTCATGCATCTCACCCCCTGCAGAGAGGTTGTGGATGGCTCCAGAGCTGCTCAGGATGGAGTCTCCTCCTCCAAAGGGAACTCAGAAAGGAGATGTCTACAGCTTCGGCATCATCCTCCAGGAGGTGGCGCTACGACGAGGAGCTTTCTATCTAGAGGGAGACCCCCTCAGCCCTAAAGGTAGGACAAGTATATGAAGGCTTTTACAGTAATTATCCTGTCCTCACCATCCCGTTTACCTGGGATCCATTTTCAGCATTATTCGCCAAAAAATAGTGCTGTCAATTGTTTGAACATGTAACAGAGTTGTTTGCAGTCAGAGGATGTGATTAATCATAATAAATTGCAATTTTAACACAAAAGTTGTTTTGTTGACAACATTGCCCCAGGGTTGTTGACCCTGCCTCTGCACTAGCAGGTGAACACCTGTGCTGTGATTTTGGTTGAGAGGTCAAACTTGGTCATATGATTAATTTGCCCTTAAAAATGTTCATTTCTATTTAATTGTGTGTTAATGTTGACAGCCGCACGAAAAAGACACTGTCCTTTGTAAGACTGGCACTCAGGTAACGTCTGAAACTTAGGGTACCGTATATTAATAACATTAATCAACCAATTATAACCAACTTGGCACCCTGGTGAGCTGAATGAAAGGCAGAATAAACAGGCCTGGTGGAAAAGAAAATCATTGTTCTGGACAAACAAAACCCAAGATCCAGGATCCAGCAGGAAATTATCTAGATGCAAGTCATGATGCTTTTTGAATTCAAATTCATTCAGAATATGAAATAAGTAAAAATACAGTCAGACAGACAGTTTCGTTACAGAGATGAATTGAAAAGCGACATTTAGCTGTTTTCACAACATGTGTATTTTCAAATATTTTTTAGTCATTAATGGTTTATGAGACTCTTCTTTTGTTGAATGTTTTATTTACCTGCTTGGAAACTGTTGCTGTGGATATGACAAGAGAAGCAGTGAACAAAGCAGAGCTGGAGCTGTGGATGGACGGATGGACGTGGAACGAGCGAGTCGTGACTGCGACTGAATGAGAGGAATTAGAGACGGAGCATGACGTGACTGCAACCAGCAATTATACCCTGATGGTGCCGAAGAGGGAGAAGAGAGGAAGAAAATACTTTTTTCTTTTGTTGCGACCTGTTGCAATCAGTTGTGATCAGCCAGCTGGACGACACTTGGATCACAGAGTCTCTTTCCAAAAACACTTTCTAGTGCTCAGACCGCCAGCAGTGGAGTGTCGAAGAGTTTCAGATCGTCTGTCAAGGCCTTGTTTATTTAAAGCAGGCTCAGCGTCAGATTTCGATGATAGAGTGGTGTGGTCTCTCCGAAATCTTACCAACCTGGAAAAGTTTTTGTGTCCAAACCACAGAGGGTTACTGATGAAGTGTGTTTTGAGGAGTCCAAGAAAAAAAAAGTGCCTACCTCTTAACATCAAGACTGTAAGTCTTTTAATCGAAGGTGCAGTTTACAACGAGCCAACTGAATTGACTTGAGGAGCAAAAGTTTCCTCAGCTGTTGTCAAGGAATCTTCATTTAAAACATTTGTTTTTGTCAATTTTTAATCCAGTTAACTGCTTAGTAAGAAATGGAAAATGTAACATCTGCAGTTCTGTGAGAAGCGTTAAACAGCCACGACTGTGACACAGCCGAAAGCTTCAGCGTGAATCACAAGTCAGTAAAACTCTGCTCAGCCACTCGTGCAGTTTTACTAATGTGTGCCACATTCGTACAGTTTCAGAGAAAACATCATTACTATTACACAAAGTTTAGGATATGTATAGTACAAAATACTGCACAGTACAGGACAGTGTTATTTCCCCCATGTGAGCAAAACCTGATAAAATAGTTCACATTCCAGTTTAACTTTTGTAACCTGTTAAGTTTGTTATATATATTCTGCTTCCTTCAGAGTTTAGATTTTATTTCCTGGCCATTTCTGACTACTTCTGATTTTACCATAACATTTCATCTTAAAAACTGTTCACGATGCCAATGATTGGCAATGTTTTTTTCTCTGTGTTCACCTGTGTGTAGCTACTTGGTGACTGTTTACATGTTTACATGTTTTTTTAAGCGCTGACCACTTGTGATCTGATCACCCAGGACCTAAGGAGCAGCAGAGCCCTCAGATGGGACACAAGGTTTTTCTAAAGTGAAATAATTTTCATATTTCTGATCACTAACCTCTGCAGAGATCGTGGACCGGGTGGTTCTGGGCGAGTGGCCCTGCCTGCGGCCGACAGTTGACCCACAGAGTCACAGTCCGGGGCTGGGTCAGCTGATGCAACGCTGCTGGGCCGAGGAGCCGACGGAGAGACCAGAGTTCAACCAGATCCGAGTGCTGCTGCGTAAACAGAACAAGTAAGACCGACTACGGCTGAAGGCCACAGAAAACAAACTGAACTTTAGTTACTGTTCAGCGACACTGTGTTCCATCTTCTCCCTCATTTTCTTCTGTCAAACTATCAAACAACAAAAACTCATCACATACTACCGGTATATTTTTTTACTTTTACACTAATATTTCATTTAGACAAAGTCATAAAACAGTACTACATTCATGTATTTTACAAATGATCTCATGAACAGGATCCAAACCAACAACCAGTTGGTCCAAATCGCCACACTTCCTTAAGCCATTAAAACCATCCCCTACATATATAGTTTCATTTTATTTTTAAAGCTGTAATTTTACTTTTTTTACATAAGTAGATTTATTTGTAAGTATTTTTCGTTTGCTACAAATCGTCTCCGTCACAGAGTAAAAAAAGCCTTGTGACGTGATCTCCTGCGTGTGTGTCGGTTCACTGTCGCTGGTTGACATCTAATCAGCAACAGAAACAGGAGTTCGGTGAATAATCAGATCGTTTTGGAGCTGGTTTAACAAGCATAGCAGGTTCCTCCAGCATGTAGACTGCTCTGTGCACAGAACTGAAAGATCTGCTTGTGTGAGTGTGATGCCACTGAACCTGGTGTATTGGAAAAGAAATGAATGCATGTCTGTGATCATTAGCTTACACACACAAAGTTCATTTGACAAAATGCTAAATTACCAGCGTAGCCTAATGTCACACTGCTTGATGAGCTCAGCTTCGCTTTCTGTGCTCTCGTGCCTCCTCCTCTTAAAAGACCAAAGTAAAGCAGTAATGTGTACTCGAAGGAATTTTAAATGAGTTACTTCTTTACGTTTGAGTACAGTTTCACCATTGTAACAGTATATGTACCTGAGTACTATAATTTAGTATTTTTACACAGCTGCTAAAAAGTTAAATCCAGTAGAACTGGTTCACCTCTTCTGCAGAGTGAATTAATCCTTGTTCTCCTGTAATGGACTTTTGAATTACTGCGAGTCTCTGACTGCACAATAATGTGTGTGTGTGTAGGGAGTCAAGAAGCAACATCCTGGACAACCTGCTGTCCCGTATGGAGCAGTACGCCAACAACCTGGAGGAGCTGGTGGAGGAACGGACTCAGGCTTATCATGAGGAGAAACGCAAAGCTGAGGCCCTGCTGTACCAGATACTACCGCAGTCAGTACTACAGTATACTGCTGTACCAGATACTACCGCAGTCAGTATACTGCTGTACCAGATACTACCGCAGTCAGTACTACAGTATACTGCTGTACCAGATACTACCGCAGTCAGTATACTGCTGTACCAGATACTACCGCAGTCAGTACTACAGTATACTGCTGTACTAGATAATCAGATGTTTATCAGTCTGATAAACAGACTGGTGCTCTCTCTCTCTCTCTCACTCTGTATGTGTGAACCTCTCTCGCCCCTTCTCTCGCCCTGCCTCAGTTCAGTAGCGGAGCAGCTGAAACGTGGTGAAACCGTTCAGGCCGAAGCTTTCGACTCTGTCACCATCTACTTCAGTGACATAGTAGGTTTTACTGCGATATCTGCAGAGAGTACTCCGATGGAGGTGAGCGTCGTTCTTCTCTCGTCAGCTGTGTGCATGCAGATGTTTGTGCACGCAGATGTTTGTGTTGCTGTATCTGACCTCTGACCTCATCGGCGCCCTGTGGTCCTGCAGGTGGTGACGCTGCTGAACGACCTCTACACCTGTTTTGATGCCATCATCGACAACTTCGATGTTTACAAGGTCAGAAACTGTTGGATTTCTCTAATGAACCAGCGTTAGGATTAGATGACATCAGGGTGAATTTATTCTCTGCTTTCACTGGAGATCAAATCAAATACCAACTCATCAGCCTTATTTATGACACATCCTGAAGAACGCAGCCTATAAAACCCACCTTCAGGTGACAGATTGTGTCCCAACACCATCTTCTTCTTCTCTGTGGTGCTGTGGTGCCCTCAGGTGGAGACCATCGGCGACGCCTACATGGTGGTGTCGGGGCTGCCAGTGAGGAATGGGAAGCTGCACGGCAGAGAGATCGCCCGCATGGCCTTGGCCCTGCTGGATGCCGTCCGAACCTTCAAGATACGCCACCGACCAGAACAACAGCTGAAACTGAGGATAGGAATACACAGCGGTGAGACATGC
>OMLM01015716.1:46045-74478 GCA_900302695.1 Helostoma temminkii | reverse complement strand
CTTCTAAATGTGTAAACTGTGACTTACTAAATCCAGACAGTTGTAGGTCAAGACTTAGAGGCTTCTGTGTCCTCCCCAACTAAAGTATATTTAAATCAGTTTCTCTCCTAGTCACCTTTTAACTTGTGTGGCTCGTTTTGAGAATCGATGGTAGCACCGCCAGTGGTCAGCTGTCACTGACATTTCTTCTAAAACCCTAAAAGACTGTTACTCTGGCTGCTGAAGGCGCTGCCATCAGGAAAATCATTAAAATACATTTTTGTGCAGCAAACCAGATTATTCGGTGGGAAATACCTTCAGAGTTCTGTCTAACAGCTGTTTGGCTTTAGAAGACGTCTCCATGAGTTGATGATCGGGTTCATTTTGGTTAACACACGAGACACGAGCTGTGGCTGTAGAGGAAGTGATGATGTGCTGCTTTTTAATGACGTAAGGGAACAAACATTTGTCAAACTAGTTAGTTTTCATCACACATCACATGTCCACACTGTAAATTCTCATACAGACATTTCGTTGAATAAGCTAATATTTTTTAACTAACTTAACATAAATAAGTTTGACATTTTAATGTCCAATACAGCTTAAAATTTCTAGATTTTATTGTCAGGACTTAGAAACATTAGTTGTTCAGACTTGAATTAATTTAACTTAAAATTGAGTTGAATGAATTCATGAGTTCACTCAACTCATTAAATTAAGTCGATAAAGAAACCTTCCTACAAACTTCCCAGCATGCATTGTTTGAGTTAACGCTCTCCAAATAATGTTCTTATTAGTAGTTGAAACAGTCATGGTGGAAAGTTGCTGTGACTGTTTAATACATCCAAACATTATGTTGCAGTTCTTTATTTTTACACTAGTGAAACTATGGTAAAGTTGTGTTTTAGTCCCTGTCCTGATACATTTACACTATTAAAATCTCTGACAGCAGCTTCGTCTGATTATGTGTTGACTCTGGTTTCATCCAAAGCCAAACTGACGTGTTAACTCTTGATTAAATTAATTCTTCAATTTCCCTGAGTAATAAAAAAAAATCAATCAATACATTCACACTAGACAGTGACGTAGATTTTTAAGTTCAAACAAGAACCCGACTTCTTAAATAAATTACTGAATCTAAAACTAAACGACATGCAATGTTTAATCGGGATCACGTCCCATTGTTTCAGAAGAACAAACTGCATTTGTTAACTTGACTTTAAATTTTCCAGCCCTTCGACTCATATTATCAAGTTTAAAGAACAATATTTTACAGTGTAGTGTTTAAAACATCTTGATAAGAGCTTAAATCTCACATTTGTGTCAGTATGTTCTGTAGTGAACCATCATCTCATTGTGGTGGTGACAAACACAGTCATTTCTACCTCCGAGCAACACAAAGGTGAAATTGTGAAGAAGTATGATGAATTGTTCTGGCCAATGTACATGTGATGAACTCCTCAACTGTTACAGAGCAGCAGCTTAGAGTCAATTTATGGGAAAAAGTTTCAATATAGCTGTTTGAGTTTGTTTGGAAAATGCTTCCTGTGAGTCCTCAACTTGTTCCTGTAATTTGTTTTTTACTTTGATTTTCAGTTAGGGAAACGTCACATTGTTTTAAAATCTCGGCCCAATCACATTATTTTCACAGAAAGTCTGCAGGACGGACACTGGACTGGACTGAAACACCCTGAACGGCGAATGGGACAATGGAGCCATTAATGAGATATAAATATATTCTTGGATTCATGGTTGGAACTAAAAAAAAAAGGTCTAAAAACAAAACCTGTTATATTTTCTTAGTGACATGTGGATGGCAAAGCAACGTTTAACTGATGTAAGTACAGTTTTAGAACGTGCATCCGGTTCTGGAAAAGTCTCATGAACTAAAAATAATTACTGTCTCCAGTCATCACGACAGCTGCTGTCATTTAAAGAGTTACTTAGTTTGAACCATCTCGTTTTAGTGCTGCACTTCCACTCTGGTGCCGTTTTGCATCCTTGCGTCAGGCTAAAAGGCAGCTTCAGTTCAATCATTCACAAAGTGAAAATGAGCCATTTGTTTGTACTGGGGATCAAACCAGTGGTGTGTGTGTGTGTGTGTGTGTGTGTACTGACCTGTAGTGGCCTCAATAAAGTGCTGTTTGTTCTGGGTTGCAGGCTGCAGTTATTGAACCCAGCTGAAACTGACAGAAGATATTACAGCTTAAAACATAGGTCCATTCTGATTGGCTGAAGGAAGTGTATTTCTGATTAGAAGCCGTAGCCAGAAGAATTAATGACCCTGGGATAACAGGAATTACTCACATGGAGTGATGTGAATTATTAATGTGAAGACATAACTCACCGTGGATTAAATCTACACCACAATAATCACCAGTAAATCAATAACACAGGAGGTAAAGCTTAAATCAAGAGAAAACTCAAATGGTAAATTGTGACTCACTAAACAGGACACCCTGAAGTGTACCGGTTTACCAAAACTAAAATCTCACAGACAAACCTGAAAATACCTGAAAAACCATTAAAATAGCAAATGATCAATATTAAGATTAAAGCACTAAAAATGACCTAAGGAAAGTTCTAACAGGAAACATTAAATAAAAACTAAAACCAATAATCCGGTCACATTTATTTAACATACGTATGCATAAAACCAGGCAACTACAGAACAACTCAGATAATTTTATTTCATCAATTAATATATTTACAAATTTAGAAAAGTAATAGTTTTTGGGTTTTTGTACTATCGATCAGGTTGAATTTAAATTAAAATAAAATAAATATTTTGAGTTGGACTTAAAAAGTTTAGAGCCTTTGTTGACCTATTTAATGTTAAAACTGTGATTTCTATTCCACCTTAGAAAAGGCAAAGGTAAACATTTATATACAAAATAAAACACATTAAAAAAGAAAAAAAAAGAAGTACATTCAAGTATACTTTTAGTATACTTCTTTTAAACTAACAATTAATAAGTATACCTGAAGTAAACTAAAAACTGCCCAATTTAGTCCCAAGAAGTATTAAAATTGTATACTAGCAAGTATACTAGAAGTACATAGAAGTATACTTACTATACTTGAAGTATACGTAAGTTTAAGGATACTACTTTTTTTGTAAGGGTAGCTATGGACTGCTGTCAATACACAAGTATAAATGCATTTTCTTCAAATTAAATGATTATTCAAATTATTACATTTAAAAATACAAAAAAACAGCACACACAGAAATCTTAGCATGTGATGTCAGAGACATGAACATGAACTAGTTCTTTTTAAATTGCGTGAAGTCAAATTTGAGCCAGCCCATGGGAAGTGAGACCTCACTCCTGACTACTGTGAAACAAAGGATTGCACCTGACACAGCCTCACCGAGGAGCCTTTGCTCCACACTCTGAAAATTGGGTAAAGAGGTTCAGTGAATTTGTTGGTGAAGGTGTGAAGGTGTGTCAGTGACCCTCCAGGAGAAACTCTGTAGAAGGACAGGATACCAGCCTTCCAGTCCAGATACACTGCCAGTCGTCGACAGTCTCCCAGAGGGACCTGAAGGACGATGCTCTTGAAGTCATGATACGCACGGTAGCCATGGACAGAACAGTGCAGACTCCAGGAAACAGGATTGTATCCCATTACACAATCATTGTCTGGCCCTTTGCGAAGGATACTCTTGTAGGTCACTCCAATCCCAGCCCAGTTTCCTTCCCACTCCACCTCCCAGTAACAGCGGCTGGCCAGGCCCTGCTTGAACAGGACTTGTGCCCAGTAGTCAAACCTGTCAGGATGATCAGGGTACGGCTCCTCCTTTGTGACCTGGCTAACTTTTCGGTTGTCCTCAGAGAGCATAACAAATTTGTGAGCCGTGTTAGGATCCATTGTAAGATCACATGTGTCTGGTGGTAGGAAGAAAACATAATGTTAGACAGGAATAATATCAGGTGTTCATATCAGGATACTTCAAAGATATTCATCTTTGTAATGTCAGGATGGGCATCGGGCGTAAAACCTGTGCCAAATCAGATACGCAAACAAGTTTCCCAGCCTCAAAAAAACATAATTGAGCTGTGAATTGACTAAAATGACCAATTACTTATTAACACTGTTTGTCCATGGAAACTATTAGAATTTAACTTAACTAGGTTTGATTTTATTTTCATAAAACAGAGTTTAGTAGCATGAGTTGATTTCTAACTTTGGATTCTTTCTATTAATGAGTCAGTCTACATGAAAAACTTGTGAAGTTTGAAGCAGACTTAGATTAACAATAGTAGTGCCTAACGATAGCCTATAGTTAGCTAGTGTTTGAATTCATTTAAAATTAACTTTTAACCTTGTTTTTTAAATTTGTAAATACAGTTGTATAGTCAGGAAATCACAAAGCCGCATGTGGCATCATCTAGCGATCATTATTTTCCATTGGAAACAGCTGGCAGCACTGATCAAGATATGGACACTGAAAGATACCGTAGTTACCATACACTGATATTTCATCAGTTTAATGCATTGAAAATTTACTAAGAAGGATTTCCAAATCTTAAACTTTTTTTCTGATGAAAAATGGCCATGAAGCATTTGCAATAACTTCACCTCACCACTATCTTATTATTTTGTTTAAAAGCATCTCATTGTACATTATTGCTTACAAAATGCCCCCATGCCCAAAACAACACTAACTGATATGGCTGTCCATTAATAAATTTCAAAGATATTAATAACAACTGCTGGACTCAACTTCTAACTGCCTTTTAATATAAAACTCATAACTTACATTGTCTCAGTCCTGGTTTGAACCAGTATTCTGCATTGTGGTGGACTCTGTGAGCAGACAAAATCACATGCAGTCAGCCTGGTTCACCTTGATAACTGGACCATTGCAAATGTCCTTAAAGAGTAACTAAACACACTCATTCTGATGCTAAAAATCTATATACACCAATCAGGCATAACATTATGACTATCTGTGAAATCTAATGCAATCCAATACAACATTTCTGTAAGGAATTCTACATATACATATTTTTATACAAAGTTGAATAAATATACAAAGGACTCCCCATTTACATCAATGAGGGGTCCACAACATTAGAGACACCTCTTAACATAACATACTCCAGCACGACTCCACTGCCCACAGTGACCTTGATAACGCACATATAGTAGAATTATCACATTTCTGACAGTTTCAACTTATTAACTGAAAAATTATAACTTTGTAAATGTAGAATTAATGGCAGAGCTGCTATAGTGGATTGTATTAGATTGTACAGGTGGTCATAATGTTATGCCTGATCAGTGTATATGCTAATAATGTATGTTCAGCTTTGGGTGCTACTGGGACTAGAGCCAACAAGATTGATATGGCTGTAGACTCACACACTGACCACTTCAGGGGATTCTGGAGAGGAAAAGTCTTCCACGTCCTTTAGGCATACGTCCCCTGTCAATCTGTGTTGCTCTCCATGTTTCTTTCTATGGGATGTTGCACTGACCATCTCCTTTTTTAAACATCCGCACCCCACCCTGCCTTGAGTCCTTCCTTTCCCCATATCACTTTATTGACCTTTTTCAAAATTACGCAGTGGGTGGAGTTGGCCCCAGATCTAGAGGTTTAGTTACTCTTAAACTTGAAACATCTCTGTGATTTAAACTGCTTGCTTACTTGAGTTCAGTAAATTCACAATGTCCTTCCTCCAGAGCTTCAGAGAGAAGCTTCACTCCAGACTCTCCGAGGTGATTATAGCTCAGATCGAGCTCTCTCAGGTGTGTTGGGTTGGACCTAACTGCTGAGGCCAAGAAACCACAACCTTTCTCTGTGATGCTACAGAGGGACAACCTGTGACAGAATAACAGAATTCACGCTTTACTGGGGGTCGGTTTTGTTCCTCTGGATCAGAACTTACAGGCATTAAAGCAACAGTATTCTTCATACATTATGTTAAACTTGCATTAAAAGTTCACCTGAGAATTTCCAGTTTACAGTGCACATCGCCCAGTCCAGTGCTGAGTAGCTGCACTCCTGAGTCTTCTATGTCATTGTGATTCAGATCCAGCTCTTGAAGTTGTGATGACTGACAGCTCAGAACTGAAGCCATTTTGTCACAGCACCTCTGGGTGAGGCTGCATCTGTTCAACCTAATGGGACAAATAACATGGATGCCTCTGCATCACTGATTGTATCGTAACATCTTTTAATGTTAATTATTATTATTATTGTTATTATTAAAGGTAACCTACATTAGCAAAACCAAAGCAGTGGCTCAAACAGTTCTAACACTAACAACTAACACTGTGTCTATGCAGGAAGTGTAGCATAAGCAGAATGTAGGTATCATAGCAACTAAAGCACATCTCACAGCCTCCATCTGTGTCTATAGGATGCATCCACACACAGTATTGAGTGAAAGTCACCTGTGCTTAGGCAGCTCACATAACCCAACATACAATAACTAAGCACATGGCATAAAAAACTAAACCTGAAGCATGAAAATATGCTTTGCTTTACACATGTATAATGAGCTGTTACTTGGCCTGTCATAAACAGACAAAACTATTAATTAAAATAAATCAGATGTGAAAGTCACATAGAGACTCTAGTAAATTTAGCTGTCTAAACCCACATAGACTCCCACCATGACTCACACAGCTGCCAGACTGTTTTAGGTCAGTTAGAATTACCAGAATTGTTATTTAGCAAACAGAAATTATTTAGGTAATCTGAGCTAAAAAGGAAAAGTTTAGCCTGTTATAATATCAGACAGTGAAAGTAAGAGTGTCTTTTTATACCGTGTATGTAAACCTCTGGTTTCAACTGTATGTGTTGTACCCAAGTCTTATGTTTTAGCCTGTTCTATTTCTATTGTATTTTCTAGGAAAGAAAGCATTATGCCGCATAGAGGTGAAATAATCCTCTTATTACGACTATGTCCAGTAAAATAATTCTGGATTCTGGAGTTACGTTGACCTTTTGTCATTACTTTTTAAAAAGAGGATTGTCTGCTTTAGCCCTGACCCACCTCAGTGTCTTCAGTCTACAGAGTGGACTCTGAAGTCCGGTGCACAGAAGCTGTATTCCCAAGTCTTGAAAGCAGTTGTCACTTAAATTTAAATGAATCAGCTCATTAGAGCTTGAGCTGAGGGTGGAGGACAGTGTATGACAGCAGTCCGCAGTGAGATTACAGTCATTCAACCTGTAAAAAGACAATGACAGTTAGTTATTCAAATTATGGTGGATGTGTTCAAGATATCCAGTGATAACTGACAAAAAAAGAGTAATAGGAAACAATGAAAGACTTGCATTGCAGATCTGGATGCTTTGATGGCTGGTAGGAGCCTCCGAAGGCCTTCTCCTGTTCTGGAGTATTTCTTAAGGTGGAAGGCCTCTGGTTTATCTGGTGAAGTCAGCAAAACAAAGGCCAGAGCTGCCCACTGAGCTGCAGAGCACTTGTCCATCACTATGTCTAGGTCTGAATCCAAGTAATTCTGGATCTCCTCCACCAGAGAGTGATCGTTTAACTCATTCAGACAGTGGAAAAGATTGATGTACTTCTCTGGTTGAAGAGTCTGACTTATTTTCTCCTTGACATACTTTATAGATTCCTCATGACTTTGGGAGTCACAGGTTTCCAGCTTTATCTTCAGACCTGTGAGCAGAACCTGACTGGATTCCAGAGAGAGTCCAAGGAGGAATCGCAGGAAGAGATCCAGGTGGCCATTATTGCTTTGTAAGGCTCTGTCCACTGCAGCTTTGTGCAGGTCAGATACAGGCTTGGTTTTTGCCATCTGATCAGATTCTTTCACAATCAGATTTACACCACTGACTTTGTACATCACATGAACGTACAAAGCTGCAAGAAACTCTTGAACAGACAGATGAACAAAGGAGAAAACTTTATGCTGTATACAGGACTCTTCCCTGAAGACCTGAGTACACACTCCTGAGTAGACTGATGCTTCTTTCACATCAATACCACATTCTATGAGATCCTTCTCATAGAAAATTATGTTGCCTTTCTCCAGCTGCTCGAAGGCCAACTTCCCAAGTGACAGAATCACCTTGTTATTCCCTTGGGTGTCGAGCTGTTGCTCTTCACAGTACTTGTTATTCATCTGTGCAGTCTGATGTGCCAGAAAGTAGATATACATCTGAGTCAAAGTCTTTGGCATTTTTCCCCCTCCAGACTGGGCACACATTTCCCCCAGTAAAATAGAGGAAATCCAGCAAAACACAGGAATATGACACATGATGTAGAGACTCCTGGATGACTTTATGTTTGCAATGACTCTTTTGGCCAAGTTTTCATCATCAATTTTCTTGAGGAAGTACTGCTCCTTCTGTAGGTCACTGAAGCCTCGTATCTCAGTCACTCGATCAACATACTGTGAAGGGATGCAGCTGGCTGCAGCAGGTCGAGTAGTAATCCACAGATAAGCTCCTGGTAGCAGGTTGCCCATAATAAGGTTTGTAAGCAGCACATCCACTGAGGCAGGCTGTGTAGAATCACAACATCTCTCATTTCCCTCAAAATCCAGAAAGATTCTACATTCATCGAGACCATCCAATAAGAACGTAACTTTGTAGTTCTTAAGATCTTTGATTCCAGAGTCTTTCAGGTCTGGGTAGAATTCATACAGAAGTTCCATCAAACTTCTTCTTTTATTTTGAAGCAAATTTAGCTCCCTGAAAGGAAGTGAAAATAGGAGCTGGATGTCTTGATTGGCCTTCTCCTCTGACCAGTCCAGCATGAATTTCTGCGCCAACACAGTTTTACCAATACCCGCTATTCCTTTGGTGAGCACTGTCTTGATTGGGTTGTTTTGTTTGGGTAAGGGTTTGAAGACATCCTCACAACTAATGAAAGTTTCCAAAGTCTTCTGTCTGTTGAATGCTGTCTCAACTTGTCTCACTTCATGTTCATTGTTGACCTCCCTACATTCCCCCTCTATCAGATACAGCTTTGTATAAATCTTTCTGAAGGGGGTAGGCCATTGCTGCATCTTTACCTCTTCCAGGAGGAATTCATTTTTTCTCCTCAGGAAAGATTTTAATTTCCGTTGGAACATAAATAGCTCTCCGTAATGACCTAACATCAAAAGAATTGTGAGAAAAAATGTGAGCATCTAGCACTGCTATATTTGATACGTGTCTATCTCTATGTTACCCATCTCATTTTGGTTGAATTACTAATAAATTCTATTTATCACATTATTTAACCATCAGGTAACTATAATGAGCTTCCCTAACCAACACAAACTATTAGGACAAAATGCAGTCTTACTTTGCTCAAGTGTGCGAGCATGTTCATCCTTGTTCATAGTTCTCAAGATATGGAGGGCAATCTTCAGAGCTGCTTCACGGGTTTCACCATCAAATTCAACTGGCTGATCACTGAATGCATCCTCCTGGTCGTCTTTCTTCAACAGTTCTTGGTGTGTTTCAGAAAGAACCTTTGTATGTGTCCTCAGACCTTGCTTTACAAAAGCTAGGGTTTTAGATTCGAACACCTGACAAAGACCATGAAATGTCTGATTAAATGATTTGCCATTTTTATATATTAATATGCTATTTTTCTAAAGTGAAGCCTATTATAAATTCTAAATGTATAAAGAAATTTAACTGATCGTGCAGATTAGTTGGATGGTAAATATAACTACCAACCTTTAGCGTGTCCTGCTTCTGCTGAATACTTGATGTACTCTGGCCACTGACAGATTAAAGAGATAGAATTAACACTTCTTGTAGATCATATAAGCCACATGAATTTTTATTTAAACTTTTATTTGTGGACCCAATAGCGCAATACATTGATGCATACAAAAACTAACTGAATGTTGTAATTACAGTGCCTTGTAAAAGTATTCATACCCCTTGAACTTTTCCACATTGTGTCACATTACAACAACAAGCAAAGTATCACATAGTTGTGAAATGGAAGGGAAATGATACGTGGTGTTTGAGATTTTTAACAAATAAAAATCTGAAAAGTGTGGCCTGTATATGTATTCAGCACCTTTACTCTGATATCACTAAATAAAATCCAGATCAACCAACTGCCTTCAGAAGTCACCTAATTAGCAAACAGAAAACATCAGGAAGACTGAGGAACACACACAAATCACAACAGTTGTGGAGAAATTTAAAACAGGGTTAGGTTATAAAAACATATCCCAAGCTTTGAACATCTCATAGAGCACTGTTTAATCCATCATCTAAAAATGAAGAACATATGGCACAACTGGAAATGTGGAATCTGGATTTTATGGAAAAGTGGAAAGAAGAAAACCATTGTTGAAAGAAAGCAATAAGAAGTCCTGTTTGCAGTTTGCTACATGTGGAAGAAGGTGTCCTGGTCAGATGAGACCAAAATTAAACTTTCTGGTCTACATGCAAAACCCTCTGTGTGGCGGAAACCTAACACTGCACATCAACCTGAACACACCATCCCCACAGTGAAACATGGTGGTGGCAGAAAGCTAAATAAAAGGAAATGTGGAAGAAAACCTGTTAAAGGCTGCAAAAGACTTGGGACTGGGCCGGAGGTTCACCTTCCAGCAAGACAGCGACCCTAAACATACAGTCAGCATTACAATGGAATGGTTTAGATCAGAGCATATTAATGTGTTAGAATGGCCCAGTCAAAGTCCAGGCCTAAATCCTGCTGTGCCAAGACTTGAAATTGCTGTTCACAGACACCCACTATGTCACTCACTCACACTCTCCATCCAATTTGACTAAACTGGAGCTATTTTGCAAAGAAGAATGGGGAAAACTACAGTCTCTAGATGTGCAAATCTGGTAGAGACACACTCAGAAGACGGCAGCTGTGACGTGCAGCAAGAATTTATTCAACGAAGTATTGACTCAGGGGCTGAATACATATGCACACCACACTTTACCAATTGTTTTTTGTGAAAAATATTAAAAATAATGTATAATTTTCCTTCCACTTTGCAATTATATGATACTCTGGGTTGGTCTGTCACATAAAATCCCAATAAAATACATTTATGTTTGTAGTTGTAATGTGACAAAATCTGGAAAAGTTCAAGGGGTATGAATACTTTTGCATGCACTGTATATTTGCCATTTGCCATTATATGAAGTTTGGATTTAACCTAGGTGTGTTACATTTCTCTCGATTAATATTATGGTTGTCAGTAAGAAGAAAAAGATTAACAATGAAAATTTAACTTAATACCAGAAACCTTCTGTTCTGGTGCCACTGTGTGGTAGAGGGACACTGTATTCATCAACTTACCTTGTTCCAGGTCGAGATCTGAATAAAGGGGGGTATTCTCTGGAGCGTTTGCTCTCAGCAGACATAAGACTGAAAACTGAAGATGTCTTCTTTTTTCTAATGACTCTGGAATAAAGTGGTCAAAATGCAGACAATTTATTTTGGCACTTGAGTGCATTTATATTGTAATGTAAAAACATTTTGCTGATCTTGATATGCACTGTCAACCAATCATTGTGAAGTATAGCAAGAAAGGAATGAATGTCACAAAATCACAGCTTTCACAAAGTGAAACAATATCTACAGCAAGTATATCACATAACAACAGAGGGGACTGTGCCTATGAGCCAGAAAAGATTTCTAACAAAACAATATGCTGAATGTTTCTATTCTTTTATCACTTTAATGACCAGTGGTTCTGCCCTTTATGGCTTTGAATGGTACTTATCAACTTACTTGCGTGTAGATCTGAATAAAGGGGGGTATTCTCTGGAGCGTTTGCTCTCAGCAGACATAAGACTGACTACTGAAGATGCAGATTCACTCTCAAACGTACTCATCTTCTTGGCCTTAGAGACTCTGAAGTAGATCAGTAACAGTAAAGATCACAATTTATTCTTGTGACAACATTTAACAAAATGACATTTTGATATATATTGAGAAATATTGGTTTGTGACAGTTTAGCAATGTCACATGCATCCATCCATCTATTTCCTGAACCGCTTAGTCCCCGCAGGGGTCATGGGTGTGCTGGAGCCTATCCCAGCTGTCATTCAGGCGAAAGGTGGGTTACACCCTGGACAGGTCGCCAGTCCATCGCAGGGCCACATATAGACAGACAACCATTCACACACTCACTTACATTTACATTTAGTCATTTGGCAGATGTTTTCATCCGAAGCGACTTACAAGTGAGGTACAAAACAATAAAAACTTGTTAAGTAAGGTAAGTCAAGAGACTTACCTTGTCTGGCTGTAGAAGATTTCTTTGTGTGGTCGGCTTTTAAAATCTGACTGCTGATGATGCAGATTCTCCACCAGATCCAGATCCACACTCACTAACACTCAGATCTTCAGTAAGCCTATTAAATAAGACAACAGTTGACATCAAGGATTACATAAACTGAAAAAAACAAAACATTTGCAGTTCTGCTTTCAACCACTATAATTGGATTTCAAAACATTATTTTTCAAAAAACTTTAACTGTGTTTAAATTTCTTCTCTTGTCTAGTTCTCTTGGCTTGGCTGCCTTCCTCCCTTGCACATATGCATTTTTAGTGCTTTCTGTAATACATACATCACAACACTGTCTTATATAACCACCAGATGGGGCCACGGCGCGTCATCGAAAATATCCACTACTGTTGCCAAGTCTGAATATTGTTTGTTTATTTACTGTAAAATCTCAGGCTGCAGTCACCATCTGCTGTCTGCACTACACCTGTCTAACAAAGTCTGTTCATACTCAGCGCCACAGCCTAGCTAATAATTAAAATACATTTGATCCAATAAATACAATTCAACCAGTCTATTTTCTGCTTAAGCCTAATGAATGCAAGTAAAATAATCCAACTTTGCACTGCAGAATGTCAAATGTTAAATCTTATCGCTTAATCGTTGTTTTTTTTTTTTTCATCTTGCAGTCAAACAGTCGCGGTGCCTCCTCCCAGCATTAACAATTACAGTATATGTAGCGATTATTTTATGAAATAACTGCAATAAAGTGTTATTTCTATGTAATTTCAAGAAAAACAAGATGCTTACCTGTGAGCACAGAGAAAACTGCTGCTTAGTGCAGGAGCAGTAAACAACCTGCGACTCAACTTTTGCTTTCGATTCAGAAATAACATAAACACGCTGCAGCTGTGAGACGTCACCACTCAGTGCTGGTGTCTTATCTCAGCTGGGGACATGAACACGTTTCTACAGGCTACATTTATTTATTATCTTTGGATTTCATCATGAAAAGCAAAGTACTTTTTTTAGCTTGAGACATTTATTCAGATGAATTAGTAGCAGTTTATTATAAACCATTGAGCTGCTGATGTTAGATATATTATAGATGTAACATTACACACTTCCTCTTCACAACTGCAGGACCACAACCCACCTGAACTATGTTGCACAGCAGAATCTGCAGGAAGATTCTGATGACTAGGAATAAATGGTACCGTTTAAATATAACATAGCTTTCAATATAGTATGTGGAATAAATTATCCTTGTGAGGCTTCTACTGAAAACTGAACCAATTCAGAGTTTAGCAAATTCAACACTGAGCAGAACTCAACTTCAACAAGTTAAATTACACAGCATAGATTTAGTTATTGTCCAAAGAAATGTCCTGCCTGCAAAACAATATGCAAATGTTAGCATTTTAGAGGTCATACACACTTACGCAGGTTGCAAAAATATATCTTTTAATTAACGAAAATAAACAAATCAGCTTGGTATTTGGTGAGACCTCAGCACGGCAGCTATTTTAACACATTTCAAACCACATGAACACGTTTTTTCAAAAAGGTAGAATTTTAATCACAAAGTAAATTATTCAGCACAATTCATGAGGATTTTAAATTGTAAATTAATGACTGAAATAAAAAACTAAAAAAAAATGTTGAGACATGACTGAGGCAAAATGTATATTAATGAAAAACAACTTCATGTAGTTAGAAACATATGTACAAACTTGTGTGTGAAGTCCTGTGAGTCAAAAGCAAAGATCAGATTTGTCAGATTGGTGTTTTAAATTAAAAATGCTGTTAATCCTTCCAACATCCAAATCACTTCGACCTGCAAAACATTTCTTCTTATCTGAAATGACATTTTCTGATACAAACATAAATCTAAACTGGGGGTCAGGCGAGAGAACTGTTTATGGAAATTCATTCATTCAGATTGCTGAATTATAAAACATTATGTTTAAACTGCGTCTTTGTTAAAGAAGATTTATGTTATGAAAGGTCTACTTTGCTTTGGACTCAGAGAAAGACAAACTGTTAGGGAGTTGATGACACTGAACACAGTTGAGTTAATCTGAAAAACTCTAAACGAGCCACACATAATACTAATAAAAAATCATGTATAAAAACAGCTTTTTACGAAAACAAACATATGAAACTACTGAAAAAAGGAGCTTTTCAGACACTTCAGCTGACATTTGTCCCCGGTGAAGTTTTGCAGGGATTCACGTCTTTATTGTTGAGATCTTCATGTGATGAGCTGTGAGGAAACATTTAAGCACATTAACTAAAGAAGAACATTCAGTTTTGTAATTGTGCAGAAGAACAAACAGCTTCTATACAGTACATACCAGGTATTAGTCAGTGTTTTATGTTTAAAGATTAGGGATGTCCCGAAACCACTTTTTTCCTGGCATTAACTTTAAACACTGAAATCACATGTATTGCCAAATATTATCAAAACTACAGGTGAACAAACATGGCACTGCCACCACATTTAAATTTAAGGAATGTCTTCCAGCAGAGAGGACGCTGAGACGCAATGTTTAAAATGTCCAACTAATTTGGACATTTTCTCTAACTTCTCCAGTGTTTGATACAGTGGTGTAGCAAACCCGTTGTACTGTGTGTTATACTAACATTTATCTTAAAATATCTCCACACCACTGACATTTCTCCACCTTCACCTACCTGCTCACCCGACACAAGATTAACACTCTACCGTAAAGAGGTATCAGTTACGGGATTGGAAAAGTAGTACATATCGAGGCATCTCTAATGTGGACCAAGAGAAAGCCCTTTGTGCACCGTGTTCAGCTGAAAGTCTAACCCCAGAACGTCAGCATTGCGTGTTAAGTCCATCATCTCCACCGAGAGCGTGGCGAAGCAGAGCGTTGATTTGGCGTTTTGCCAAGTTCTACATTTCAGTATTCTCTGTAGGTATTTCTGAGTTTTATCATAGGAAAGCAGAATATGCATTTAAATGAACACCAAACAGAGAGAAACTGATGTTTGCCGTTTCTTGTTGTTAAAGCTATATTAGTTCTCATAATTAATCATTTTGTATGTTTGACACACATCATCTGGCAGAAAAAAAAGCAACAGCAGAGGAGATGCATTAGGAGAAGAAACCAGCAGTGGATGAATTCAGTCAACCAGTTACAGACATAACAGGGGAACAGGGATAGTTTAATGTTTTACTGTAAAAATTAACCAGATTCTCTACCAGTCGCTTGTCTTTAATTCCTGCTCATGTCATCTGCTCTGTGCTGTTTGATGCGTCTGCCCTAAAAAATAGACTCGCTGCGTTGCGTCTCCGGTGCGTGTCGGCAGCAACGCAGCGAGCTGCAGACGCATCCAGTGAAAATCAGGGGTCAGTCCTCTTTCTGTTCACACTACAGTTCATTAGCAGTGTATGGGCTGCAGCCTCATCTGTTGGCCAGTGTACAGTGGAAAAACTCATGATTACAATACTATTTTCTGTAATGTTTGTTAAAAATATTTATTCTGATGACTATTTTAAGTGTTGTAGGTGTAGTATACACTTGTTTTTTTATGTGGTAGATGTGTGGCTGTAGTGAGCATGTCACAAAATAGAAGACAAATCTGTTCCTAGAAGATTTCATTCGCATGTAAAAACATGAAATGTAACTGGATTCAAATTTCAAAAAAAGAAATCTAAACTCGAGAGGTGGTCTCTTATGTTCACTCATAATCAAATGAATAAATAAAACAGTGACTAATTGCTCCTGGTGGTTTCAGGCTTCTTACTTTTCACAATTCACAAAGATGACAACATTCAAATCAGGAAATGATGCCATCAGGCTGATAAAGGAAAATATGTTGCACTAAACCTGTGGTGAGATGTGGCCTCATCATCACATCCACCTACTGAACACGCCAGCGCAGCAAAAAGTCCCTGTGCTCAACAACATAGTGACGGCACTAAAGAATCTAAGTGGTCTGTTATACTGTTTGTGTGTCTGTGTTTATCAGTCCAAAAACCAGACATGTGGTTTACAATAGTAAAAATATTTGAGAAGCTAAAATAAGAGAATGTTTGACATGAATTTTGTGTTTATTAAAAAACTTTGCAGCGAGTCATCAATATTTAAAAAAAAAAAAAAACCACAACAGTCCATACTACTGTTATTTCTGTCAGTAGTTGTATTACCCCTCTACATTTAACAACCTTCCTCAGTGATCGATGATTTCTACTGACCCCTGCTGGAAAACAGCTGCAATTATTGATTCTAATAAATTAATATTTGGACTTTTTTGAAGAATGCATGTCATTGTGCTTGAGATTTTCAGTTTACACCATTATCACGCGAAGAAGCAGCAAATTATCTGAAAAACCTGAAAATGAACTCTGCTGTTAATCATCTATTGACTGGTTAATTATTAATAAATTCAACAGTCATTTAATATTAAAGACTTCACAGCAAGAGCATGTGTATATCACTGAAACCTGAGACCAAGTAAAAGTGGTACAGTAAATACTGAAAATACTGCAACAGAGGACAAAGAAATTAACACAAGACCTCCTTCTCATTGTAAATGTGTTTCAGTGTCATTTAGTAACAGAAGAAACGGTATAAAGGGTCAGAGTTTCAAATCAATAAGCAATAGGGGTGTAACGGTTCTGAAACCTAAACCACACAAACACCTACAGTTGTGTGATATTCTGGCTATAAGAAGACACAACAGGCCTTTCAGCGCAGGCTTTATGTTCAGGAAGTAACACTGTCAGTACAGACACTAAGCGTTTATAATCTGCCAAGTTTGGTTCAGTACAGACTGTGTTTTTAAAACAAAACCTGAGCTCTGAACTGTTACTCCTCTAATGAGCCAAATGTAAATAATTCTGAATCTCCATCTACTGTTGCTCGAGCTTTTATAATCGTACAGTGCTGTGAAGAAGTATTTGCCCACTTCCTGTTTTTTTGCATATTTGTCACTTAAATAATTCAGATCATCAAACACAATTTAATAGTACACAAAGATAACCAGAGTAAATACTAAATGTAGTTTTTAAATGATGATTTAATTTATTAAGGGAAAAAAGCTCCAAACCTGTCTGGTCCTATGTGAACAAGTAATTCTGTGGACAAAAATGGCATCATGGGAGAGTCCCAAGCTGAAAGCCACTGCTGACTATCCCAAATTATCCAAATATTCTGTGAACTGATGAGACAAAAGTTTCACTTTTTGGAAGGTGTGTGTCCTGTTACATCTGGTGTAAAAATAACACAGCATTTCATAAAAAGAGCATCAGAACAGTCAAACATGGTGGTGGTAGTGTGATGGTCCAGATTCAGGTTGACTTGCCATAATTGATGGAACCATGAATTCTGTCAAAGTCAAAGTCCAGACTTAAATCTGATTGAGATGCTGTGTCATGACCTTAAACAAACAAACCCTCCAATGCGTCTGAATTAAATCTATTCTGCAGGAACAGTGGGACATAATTCCTCCACAGTTATGTGAAAGACTCAGTGACAGTTATCACAACCCTTGATTGCAGATGTGGCTGCAAAGGTTATTTTTATTACCAGTTATTAGGTTAAGGGGACAATTACTTTTTCACTTAGGTCCAGGCAGGTTTGGTGCGTTTTCCCCTTAATAAATTATTAATTATTATTAATAAATTGATAATAAACATGTAAAACAGCATTTTATATTTACTCAGGTTATGTTTGTGTAATATTAAATTTGTTTGATGATCTGAATCATTTAAGTGTGACAAATATGCGCTGAAATATATCTAATATCTATCAGGAAGTGGGCAAATACGTTTTCACAGCACTGGACGTGTGAACTGCTACAGTGGCATGTGTGTTCAGAAACTCACAGATTTGACTGTCTGTTTGATGTAGTCCTTCTTGCTGGTCAGGTCATGGTCTGGAAAGGTGTCATACACCTGAAACACACAGAAGGGAAGAGTTTTTTTCTATGAGACAAAATACATTTATTTTGAATACAACACAATGATATATGAAATGACTATATTCCACTTCATCCAAAGCACAATGTACAATATAACCTATTACATTCAAGACACTAACACTGATACTGTTTAATACATGAAGAAGCTTCTCACCCTCTGGCAGATCTGTTTCATGGTCATCTCCTCCAGGTTTGCCTCCTTCAACAGACTCTGCACCGTCTCCTTCAGTTGTTCGTCAGTCGGTGCTTTCTTTATCATCTTGATGAGCGGCGTATCGTCGTCTGAACTGTCCTCTGCTGCAGGTAGAAATAGAAGCAGAGAAAAATAAGAGACACTGTGATGAGGTTGGTTCACTCTTCTTCTGATTGTGGAAGTCATCAGACCACCTGCAGCGATTAGATTCCATGTTTTTTAATCACCTTTTAATTCTATGCTACTGACACATACTCCACATAATGCAGGTTCTTCAGTACAGAAGTAAAACAAGTATAAATTCCAGTAAGACAAGAGAAGATCTATTTTAGAAAACCAAAACAATGTTCTTCGATGTTCTGTAGCTCAACTCTACAGGACACTGTTAACTGTTATTAGTTAGAGTAACTCCTCATAGTGAGCTCACCTGTGTTTGTGTTGTTTTTGCTGTTGCTGCTACTGTCAGCTTTCTTTGTTTTGGCAGCAGGTTTAGCGGGAGCAGATTTCTTCCTTTTAGGCTTTAAGTAGAACAAATATTAACTCAACAACACATCTTAAACACGCAGAAGAATTTAATTCTAAGCGTTTTTTTAAAGCAGGTATTAAAGGTTTTCATTAACACGTGGCTACTTGTTACTAAAAGGAGCACAGTAGATATTCCAACAGTAAATTAAATAATTGTCACAAATGACTTGCTTTTTGTTGCCTGTCAGCAAATAAACAAACCTAAACACACACCAATGAGATGAAATACTTAAAATAACTTTGCATTAGACGTTACCTTCTCATCTGGTTCACTGTTGACGTCAGACTCTGACTCCTCTGAAGCACCCTTCTTCGCTCTCTTTTTAGGAGGACCCGTCTTCTTCGCTGGCGTCCTCTGTCTTTTTACTGGTGCCGATTTCTTGGACGCAGATTTCCCTTTGCCTTTGGACTTTGATTTGGGAGACTGAAACAAATGTTTGCTGATTAAAAACTGAAATGAACAGTAAACAAAAAGATTATGTGTAGGCCACAAATGCATTATAAAGCTCATGGAAAACTAATTTAGTATGATGAATCCAGCTTTTCCTTAGATGAAACAAGGTAAAAATCGCTGCTGTGCATTTCAGGCTACTTTCACACTGCAGATCTTAATGTTCAATTCAGAATTTTTGCTGAGATATTTTATGCGTCTGTTCACTTTTAAAATGTGACATATCAGACTCCAGTGTGAACTGATCACTGCTCTGAACTGACCCACATGCCCAGAGGAACATCAATGTGACATCACACGCAGCATGCCGCGTAAACACTGATGCAGCTGAAGTGAGACTTTACAATTTTTTTGAAGCTGCTGTGCAGTGGAAGCTGACAAACCTACAAGCAAATGATAATAAGAAGAAGGACATGAAAAAAACAGAAACATTTTTAACAATGACCTTTTGTTTAGCGATGGTTGCCACGTCTGTACAGAGTGTGAGTAGCACTTTTAATTATATCTGTCGGTGCCTCTCCACAAGACTCTCAGGCCAAGACACTGATCTCAGAGGTAAAAAAGTCTGATGAGATGAGACCTGACTGTTCAGACTGAGGTCTCACTGGAAAACATCAGATATGTATCAGATTTAGAACCATATATGAAAGTGGACCAGGTCTGATTAGGATGAAGATGGAAAAGGAAAAAAAACAAAACAAATAAATCAGATTTCATGTCATTTGTGTTTTTCAGATTGTCATTAAAAATAGATCTGGGCTTAAAAAAATATAAATAAATAAATAAATAAATAAAAATCAGATATGGGGCACGTATTCCTGCAGTGTGAGCGTAGCCTTATAGAAGAGGTGCAGCTAACTGCTGTTTTCATCATAGATTTATGTGATGATAACTTTCGATTATTTTGTCTAGAGCACGTCAGAAGAGCATAAAAATGTTGATCAACATTTCTGGAGTCGAAGCCGACACCAAACACACAGACATTCAGTTTTCTACCACTTAAATAAAGGCACTAAGCAAAGAAACTGATCTATGACAATTAGTATCCTCTTAATTGACTAATTTATCTACAGATGATTTCAGCTCCAGTTTATTTATTTGGGGATTTACTAGAAAAACCACATTCCAGTTTTGAATGTAGACAACCTTACCTCATCATCTTCATCCTCTTCTTCTTCTTGCTCCTCTTCCTCCTCTTCTTCTTCGTCTTCTTCTTCTTCTTCTTCAGACTGCTCCGACTTGTCAGACTGCTCCTCCTCTTTCTCAGATGGTTTTTCATCTGCATCTGATCCTTCAGCCTCAGCCGAAGCTCCGGCTTTCTCATCCTCTTCATCCTCGTCGTCGCTGCTGGAGTCCATGACGATGGCTTTGGACTTGCTTCCTGTTTTGGACTTTTTGGGACTAGACGACGAGTTGCTGGGTTTTGATTTGCTCTTCTTCTTGGTCTTTGTCTTCGAGTCGTCACCCGACAAGTTCTTCTTTGATTTCCTCTTCTTCTTCACGGGAACACGCTGTCAAACGACAAACAGCGAAACTGATGAGAAACTTTAAGTCTGTAAATGATTAACAGTGGTGTTTCACAGTAGTGTTTCAGATGGATAAAAGCAGCAAATTAACATTTAAATACTGAAGTGTGATTTACCTTTCCGCTGCTTTTTGGTGCCGTGAGAAAACTCAGGATCCTGTCGACCAGATCTGCGTGAGTTCCTTTCTTCTCCAGATCCAAAACACCACAGACGACTTTCAGTTTAGTGTTGGTAAAATGTGAATTCCTGCATCAAAACACAAAATGTTGTTCATTGTTCAATGGATTAGGAGGGTCAGTGGTTTGATTCCTGGATCCTCCTTTCATATGTCAAAGTGTCCCTGTGCAAGGCACTGAAATCCAAGTTGCGCCAGGTGGGTCAGGCACCTCACATGGCAGCTCTGCCTTCATTAGTGTGTAAGACTCAATGTGTTTACATGGACTTTAGTAACCAGGGTTACAGTCGGCTTTCTCAAGTAATCTGATTTCTTAACTGTCATGAAAACGGGAAACCTGTTTTCCATAATCAGGGTAGGGGATTAGAAAAACCTGGATTCCCCAGGTAGAACTGCAGCATGTAAAACTGCTTCTAATCGGCTTAAGATCAACCAAAACTGAAACTATCACAAAGTTTCCTCTACATGTTTAAATAAACCACTTTTCACTGGGTATTTCTTTAATTCAGTGAATTGGTGCAGTCATATGCAGCGCTGGTCTGTCCGCAGGTCTCTCTCTTATTGGTCAGCTCACCCAACAAAGACACACAACAAAACACAGAGAAACTGTCTCCTCTGTCTCTACACAGGTAAAACCTGTGAACCACGCTTCCAAAAATAAGCCCAAGGTAGAGGAGAAATCTGATGCTATTCTGTTTCACGTATTTCAGTAATCAGATTTCTCAAGAGCATGTAAACCCAATTTCCATAGAAACCTGGTTTTTATGAGTAATCTGATTTCTTAACTGCTTGACTGTAGACACAGTTATTGTGTGCATGAACGGGTGAATGAGAAGCAGCATAAAAGTGCTTTAAATAAAAATAAAAAAGGTGAAATCAGTGTTTGCATTAATCTTCACCCCCTGACCTAATCTAACAGAGGTCCAGATATTTGGTGCTAGTAGTCCCATAATTAGTGAAATGGGGATCACCTGAGTGCAGTGAATGTGTCTCGAGTGACTGCAGTATAAAGTCACTGGTTAATCAGTATTCCTGGCTGCCATTACACCATAAAGACAAAAGAACACTCCAAGCAACTCAGAGAACAGGTCATTGAAAAGCATCAGTCAGGGGATGGATACAAAAAGTCTCCAAGGCTCTAAACATCCCTAGAGTTCAGTGAAATCCATCATCAAAAAATAAAAGGAATATGGCACATGAATCTAAAACTCTGAGGGAGTTACATGCTTCAGCAACTGAGATAGGAGAGTCTGTGCATACTGTTGCAACTGTTGCCCAGTTAAAGCTTTATGGGAGAGTGGCAAGGAGAGAGCCACTGTTGAAGAAAACTAATGTTAAATAACAACTTAAGTTTCACTAAAAGGGCATACAGCGAAAGCTACACAGAAACTGAGACCTATCCACACAGACTCTGTGCTGTGATTGCAGCCAAAGGTGCATCTACTAAATACTGACCTGAAGGGGGTGAATATTAATGCAAACACTGATTTCACCTTTTTATTTGTATTAAATTGACATTACTCAGTAGAAACCTGTTTTCACTTTGACATTAATGAGTTGTTTTTTTGATTTTTTTGTCAAAGTTGCCGTGATGGATTTATAATGTCAATAAAACGGTGAAACATCCAAGGGGGTGAATACTTTTTATAGGCACTGTAATCAACAAAAAGCTGATACATTTAAGGAAAGCTGTTTTTTTCAAGCCCCAAGCATCTTTTACTCGTGTTCCTTCAAAATAGACTGGTTTTATCTTAGCAGACAAAAATATTAAAAATAAGTATTTAAGCAAAATAATCCACATAAAGTCTGTGTACTCATAAACCATTTCAAACTGCTGCCAGTGTTCCTGTAAGGAGCTTGAGATTCACCTGTGATTTCTGACCAATGAAAAGACAAAGTGTCTCCCAGAAACTTACTTTAGGAGTTTTTCTCGTTTTTTGCTGTACTGTTCACTGTCCGCGTCAAAAGAAAAGCCATTAAAGAGTCGCAAGTTCTTCTTTAATGTGGCCATCTGTTGGAAGAGCAAAGCAATAATTTGGTGTAATTGAGAATTATTATTTACTACATAACTACAAATGTATATTCAGTAACTCAGGACCAATGTTTGTCATTTGTGCAACACAATCAGAGAAGGTAACTTCAAATTAAAAAAGCAGCTCGATGTCTGAAGGTTAGTCTGGAGAGCTGCAGATGTCTGTACCTTTCCTGGCCTGTCGAACACGATGGCGTGCAGAGGTTTCAGATCAGCTGGTTTCATTTTGGTGATCTGGAAGTTGATGCGTGGAATGTCTCCTAATTTATCTCCACTACCTGAAAAGATAAGTGATGTATGCAAAGTTTTTATACATGTCATCTTATGCCTGGATAGCTAATCTTTGAATGCCAGATTTTCACATCTACGAATGAATTAAAGATTAAAATAAAAAAGTATTAGGTACATATTTACCATCTCCAATTTTTAGCTTCTCCTTTTGCTTGGGTGCCTGGAAATCGAGCCTCTCGACTGTCTTCTTTGCCCGCTTTCCCTCGATGATTTCACCTACAGCTACAACGGTAGAATTAATATAAATCAGCAAATAAGCAACTGATGAACTGTAAAAACCTTTTCTTAAGTGTACCAGTAGTGTATCTGCATCAACTATTTTAAATAAGGAAATAAGAGAACAAGAGGGTTAATACACCACACTGTGCCAGCTGTAAAGTGTAACGACCAAGATATAAAAGCATGAAATACATAAAGTCTATACGTAAAAGTTGTATTAAATGCTTAATCACCACAGTGTTAAGGGGCTCAACAGACCAGATATTTTGGAGCTACTCTTGTTCGACTGGTCTTCCTGCGATGTCTCCTGCTGGTCCTCCACTTCTTCCTCTGACACCGCAGAGCTGTCCATCGCTTCCTCCGCCACGTCACTCATATCTGTACCACCACAGTCCGCCTGAGTAGCACTTTATCCTGAAGGAACAAAGATAACCATGTATGCATCAACCCTCAACGTCAGTCTGGTGATGATTACATACACAGACGTGCACACAACAGTAACATGCTACAGCATGAGTGTTACAGACATTGTGTATCCAAATACGATGCACATGGAAAGAAAAATAATACACAATGTTTTTCTTCACCTGTTGATAGTCATTTTTAAACACTCTTTTAAATGAACATTTTAGATTAATGTGTAAAGAAACTAAGCATCTTGTCACCTGCTGCACAAACTGCAGTGAGCAAAACATTAGTATTACTATTGGGTAACATTACATTCAGAAATCAGAAACAAACAAAAGCATATAAATGTGATGAGAAAACTGTCTTAAAGTCCATTTAGTAGCATTTCCAAGTTTTTTTAGGAGCCTCTCCCATGAATTGCAGATAGAATAATCAGGAAATACCTCTAAGTAAACTTGTGATATTATTTTTGTCAGACCATTTCCGCACTGCAGACTATTTGAACCAAAATACTGTATGCAGGAGAACTACACTGACTGCGTATTTTACACCTTACATAACGTTACCTGGTAAGTTAATCACCATTCCCATTCACTAACTAAAAACACACAACTTCTAGATGTTAGTAATATTTGTTCTGACATGAATCACTTCATGCTAACGTTAATATAGGATATCAACTTCACTTTAGTAAACGCCGTGTGGTCCATTAAACGTATGCCGAACTTTAATTTGCCATCTTGTGATTAGTTCCATCCTAAAACTATTTGTCTCTATTAACTATTTCTCCTTTTTACACGGCAGGTGTTTTGTCGGTAAAAAACGACACATTTTTCAACCGTGTCTGGTGACCAGTGTAGATGCAATTAGCACTTTATTATTTAACTTTATTGCGGTTCAATTTAACCAAAGCAACTTAATCCACCGCTTTAAACTAAACTTCTCTCTGCCGTTTCCTGAGAACATCCTGGTAGCAGGCAGTGCACTTGTCTTCCCTGCTGCTCAGACTGATGCTGTTCTGTGTGTTCGTGCCTTCACAATAAACGTCTGTGTGGATTGGCGCGCTGCAACTTCACAATTCAAACATGTTAGCTACTTAACGTTAGCCCGCTACACTCACACAAAAAACTACGTTTCACATTCGCCTCTGTGCCACCCGGTGTCTGCAGGCTAGTCAGCTGTCTTTAGCTATGTGCCAGTGAGTTTAAAAGCCAAACCAAGCGCCAATGTTGTCCAGTATCCAGCTCTCCATGCTGCTAGCCGCTGCTTGCTAACACTGACGTTAGCCACAATAACGTTAGTGACGTTCACTCACAGCTGAGCGGTAATAAAACGGAATAAGCGTTATGGATAATTTATAGCCTGATGAGGGGATGCAAAAAGCTGCAAATAAAGGTCGCCAAATATCCAGACTATAACTACCATCCGGTAGCTAACAGAATAGTAAAATAATACCTTGTTGTGAAGCAGAAAGCTGCGTCGCATCTGTCACTTTCTTGTTTTTGACTTCATGATGGCGGTTTCTTCGTGGGGGCGGGGACTATGCGGCGGCCACTCCGCTGATTGGATCGACGACTTCTTCGTGTAATAAATGGCTGCTCAACACTGTATATGTTGAATTACCGCCCCCTACTGTTGCTACTGTTGGCATAGCAGGCTGTGAAAATAGGTTTGGATAAATTTGCATAATTTTAATAACAATAACATTATTATTTTTATTATTTCTATTATTATACAATGTTGCTACATTTATGTTTTTATATATTCTTCACCTGTTTTTGTCTGATTTTTTGTCTTTTATAAAAACCAATGAATATATAAAAAAAGATGCATTGATTTTATTGGTTTATGTATTCACTTTATGTGTAACGACACTGATAGTCACTAAAAAGTCAAATTCTTTGTGTAACAGGAAAAATAATAATTAATAATTTATTATTGATGCTTTGATGTAAACACATCTGTCTAATAGTTACAGTAAAATAACGAGCATTAAACATAGAAGCTACATCATCCAGTCAGAGCAGTAAAAACTGAATCAACACAGTTCAAACTTTTTCTATTTTTTTCAGTTGATCCACAATCAAGCTTAACATAACTGTACATGTGTGTGTTGACATTTCACAGTGTAACATGTATTGGTATGTAACTGGGTCACAGAGACAAGAAACAACCAGAAACCCTTTGTTATGGTTCACATTAAAAAACCTGAGGGTTATTTTGTGTTCGTACTGACATTTTGAACATGTCATTTCCAGATGTGTATTTATTATACAGACTGAAGACCACAGCTCGGCAGACAGCCTAAATCAGATGTACAGTACATGGGTGAATAATGAAGCACAGCAACAGCTACAGGCACCGTCCAGCTGACAGGTAGACGCCTGGATGCTGCTGTAATTGCTACGGCTGATGGTCAGCAGGCTGGAAGGATGAGTCGAAGTCCAGAAACAGATCCACACATCTCATCTCATGTCAAGAAGGACACACAGCAGGAAAACAACATTTCCCTTCTTATCAGAGGATCATTATATATCAGACCTTCATTTACTGCTTTGTGTTGGAGTTTTTCTGCATCTGCATTCGTCCTGAAGGATTTGGTTGATTGTGCAAATGGTAAAATAAAAACAAAATACAATCCAGTCAAACATCCTTTCACTAACTTTTCTTTTACATATTTTTGTTGCCTATAAAACATTCTCTAACTCCTTATCTAAATCCTTAAGCTGATGACTCTGCACAAACACACACGGTGGCACTGTAGGAGCAGCTCTACGCGCAGGAAAACTGGAGCAGAGCTTTAATTTCCAGTTATTTATTTGATTCAGAAAAGCAGTTTGTTGCTTAGCAGCAGCATCTCAAGCTGAATGAAGAGCTCCACGTAGCCTCGTATGGAGGGAGAGTAGTGCCACAGAGCTGAAGAAATACAACTGATCTGCGTTTAGGTTTAGGTTAGATAAAAAAGATTTTAGACCCATTACAGCATCATAATAAGGTACATTTCTTATTTATTAAAAAAATTATTTTCACACTGAAGTTTATTCTGATTCAGTCCTGCTGCTATAAAAACTCACTGGAGACCAAATGAGGATTCATCTGCTGAAACCAGTTCCCAAAATTTAGCCACACATTTCTGTAGCTTGATTCATAAACAAATGTATTGACAAACTGTTTTATGAACTGTTTTATGGAGCCGAGATGTTTAGAAGTCGGAAAGTGATTAGTTTGGGTTTATAAAGAGTTTGCTTAGAGAAAGAAGATTATCTTTACTCCAACATTTTAATGGTTCAAAATTAGAGTCAAGTCTTGTTCAGCATCAAAACAGAAACTGACATGGTGTGTAATATTCAGACAGAATGCCAGGAAACATATATTATTAAGGCAGAGTGCTCACAGCTATATGTATTATTAAGCGTCAGAACAGCAGTGAGCAAAAGAAAAGATATAAAGAAAAACAGGCTGCGACATGATGAATATTCTATGTGTTAAAAGGCGACTTTGGAGAAGGGTTCATCGTTTGGGGAGTTGGTGGAAGAAGCTAGAAGCTTCCAGAAGGTGGAGTAGGGAAAGAGAACCGATACTTTGGTACCAATTGGTACCAGAATTCTGAAAACATGACGGCCCTTGTTTCCTGTGGATTTCTCGATCAGCCAATAATCTTGTAAGTGTTGTTTGATGTTAAACGCTAAAAGAAGAACGTTAACAACACCGTAGTGGTGCATCACATTTGTTTTTTGGTTTTTTTTTGTGTATTTCCATCATGATTTTTTGTTTGTTTGCTTTTTGTATCAAAATTGGTCTTAAGTATTGTAGAATTTCAGTCTTAATGGTTTTGTTTACCAAATTTCGGGTATTGTGACATCTCTAAAGTAAAGAGACCAGGAGGTGATGGGAGGAGTGAGATTACATAAATAAATATAAAATCCTAATTGACATTTACCTGATCCTTCATAGCTTCTTTTCAGTCTTTGTTGCCCCTTAATTAACCAACTCACATACATTTCTAAACCTGACCAGGCTTTGAATTATTACTTAACCAGTGAGTTTAGGTTAGGGGTCTAATTTAAGGGAAACAAAACATCAAATTACTGGGTCGGTCACATTTCTAAACAGAAGCATTAACATCTAACGATCATATATACTGGACTGTATCGATGCAGACATGTACTAACGGATGAATGTCCATCTAATCACTTCAAACAAGTCCTCCAGCTTTTACTTCCACGTTTGTTTGTCCAAACTCTCTCATACAACCAGAGTGGCCATTTATCTTTGTCAAAATGTCAGAAAAAAACTGCAAATTAACCAGTTTGGTAGAGCAGGCGTAAAGACGTCTGGGTTAGGTTCAGACATTAAGCAATCATGGTTAGGTTTAGTATCAACTTTCATTTGCCCTAAAAGTTACTGTTGCTTAACATTTCCTGACGTCATCACATGACTGGATTATGGTTTAGGCACTAAATCAACACGAGGTTAAGTTAGAAATTACTGC